>JAILYA010000051.1:911253-1172458 GCA_021437795.1 Rhodamnia rubescens
TTCTTTTTACTAAGCACACACCAACGTAAAATGAATTACAATTATTCTTCTAAGATGAAAATTTCTATTCATAATGCAATTAATATTTTTATCCCGGTCGTGGAAATTATTTTTACATTGTCGGGGTATCAAATTTTGAGCCCATCAATTGGGCAAGCAACGATAAATATTGGAAGAGGATAGCTTCATTCCTCTTCATCAAAGATTCAAGGCAAGTCATGTTTGCTACAATTTAGCGATGCGGTGCAATTCTTTGCCACAACTTATCGGCGACGATGATCGACGTTGCTAAATTTTAAGAAAATATATGGTTATGTTTATGATTAATGCGAGAATTAGTGTCATCAAAGGCCAATTCTCCTTATTAATTAAGACTATTGGGAAGACTAATATAATGGAAGCACGCATTTTATAGTCGTATTTAGGCTTTCTTGTTATTTTCTTTTATACTTCTCTTTTTTTTTTGTCAAAACTTATTTTGTTTGGGCTTTGCATGGTATCGATTACAGTTCTACGATTATGTTCTCTAGAACAAAAGAAGAAGATGAGAATCATGTTTGTTAATGTAAATGATTCTTGTTCTAATTTTGTTCTCGAGACCAGGTTCGAGCACAAACAAGAACAAAAAAAAAGTTGATTACGCAAAAGAATCACTTTTGATAATCATAAAGAACGGAATAAAGTGCCCATCTCTTAGTTTTATCTGGTTCTCATCATCGACTTTCGGTCAACCTAAAACATAACAGGTCTCATTTAAAAAATATATATATAAGATAATAACAAAATAAAATAAAAATAAGAAATTTGAAAAAAATTCTAAAAATTTCAGAAAATTTCAGAAAATCACTTAAAATAGAAGTAGCATAGATTAGGCTAGTTTGATCTTATTTTCATAAATTTGGACCTAGATTTCATAGATTTTATTCTTTTAAGAAAAATAATAAACACCATTGAAATTAAACCCGAACCACATTTCTCTAAGCCCTTGGGGCTTCATTAGGATTTGATAATACAATTTATTAATGTCATGATTCCTTGATTTCACACTTGATTTCATTAGTTATGATATGCCTAGGTTTAAGTACTTTAGACTTAGTCTAATTTTAGAAATTTTGAAAAAAGACAAAAATAATTTGCGTGAACATTTAGCATTGACTTACCTCATAGGTTTAAAAATGAATTAAAAATTTGTATAAGCACGTTTGGAAACACTCAACTTCGATGCCAAACGAGAGTCGATGGAAATACCGGCGTAACCAAGTCCCTGGACCCTAGATTTCCCTAGTTGAGTAGAATCGAATGGTTTTTTTCCTACCGTTCGATAAGATTCCCGATTTACCTTCCTCCAAGCTGGTGGTGACTCCATTTGCGGGCACACATACACATGCCATCAATCGCATTGCGATCAGATTTGATATTCCTTCGTTGCAATTTGGTATAGGCTACGAGGGCTCGAGCTAAGTTGAAATCACACACTAATCCAACATGGTCTATCCTTTTTGAAGCTTAAAATGACTAGTTATGACTTAAGGTTAGACGGAATAGCACGAAAAAACATTATATGCAATACGCAATATGCTATATAACGGAATCAATATGAATTTATCTTTAATTAATTCGAATGTAGGATGAAATTTCACAAAGTAACTACGTAACTATTCAACTAAAATGACAAAACTTGGGAAGAAAAATTATTTTGGGAAGAAAATTTTTATGCGATTACTAAATGCTTTTACATTCTAGGAACATAAATTTTGTGCGATTACCAAACACGTTACGATTCTCTAAAACTCATCCGGAAACGAGAATAAAAATAATTCTAATCGAGAATCACTTTTTGAATCGGAATTGTTGCCGTGCGGCCCTTGCGATATAAAATGTTTTTCGTATGAAATTTTCACCAAAATAAATAACTTTCATTATGTACGTTCTCATATTCACTAACATAATAGAAAGTCCTATTGAGATATATGAAATTAAACTTCTGTTTTGTTAGAAAAAGAACACGCATAGACCTGCTTATTGTAAGGAAAAATATTTCTACATCGATTTTGAAATTGATCATCTTTTATAATCCGTGTTAATCTTGGACTAAATGGACTTTTCACATTATTCAACATATTGCACACATTTTGAGAGTATAGTTTACGCAGTACGGTACAATTATCCTCTCTCGTATTCATCTGTTATAAATTACTAAAGAAATTTACGTACATCGGTTTATATTTGGCTTCATTGGGTAATTAAGTTAGAGTCCGGAATAATATGGGCAAAATCCAAACTTGACAAATTTTCCCAATCCAAGATAGCGAAAGAATAATTACTTTAGTAACAGAAAAGCACGATAGTAAATACAATTTAACGTGTGGCAAAAATAAAGATATGCTTTTATGTCCTTCTTAATAATAAAAAAGTGTTTTTATTCCCAATTAATGGCAATAAGATTTCGTTTATTCCTACACGCTTTTGTGCATTTACTTTTTTCATCATGAGTGTTGAAATTAATATCGTAAATGCTGAAGAAACACATTTACAATACCTGAAGGAATAATTGTAATAAATGGGGATTGAGAATTCAATTGCGAGAGAGATCTCCTCAAAGTGGTGATTAAATTATAAAGTACGTAATTGTGCACATTTAATTGAGCTAATTAAGTTATTATTCATGACATGTAATATTATTGACAATCGAATTCGAATCCATTCTTTCGCGTCATAATTATGTGATGATTTTTATAATTCAAAAAGAAAAATAGAGAAAAGCTCTTCATTTCCCTTCAAATAAAGACAAAAAAGTGAATTATTTTCGCCATACATAATCGGATTCATGAAATAAATGCATATAGATTCATGAGATGATTTCTTCAAATTCGCTATCGAGATCTTGCATTTAATGAAGTTGAATTTAGCGGCAATCGATGCCAGTACTTTATGGGTGGACACGGCTAATTTCGCGATTACAACTCCACCTATGATGATAATAAGAATTAGTAGTATTTGGTCGCTAATGAGATTTTGGAAAGTCCGTATAAGAGAGAACATAACAACACTTGCCTATTAAAAAAGCAAATATTACTTCATATATTAGCCCGATACCAAAAATAAAAAGGAAAAATAATTACGACATTTTCCCCAAAAGTAAACACTTATAATTTGTTTTTATTTATTTATGGCAACACCAAACCCAACAACATTTTCTATGACATTGTCCCAAAGCCAACATTTATAATTTATTTTTATTTATGGTAACACCAAACCCAACAATATCTTCGTATAACATTTACATTATAACGTAACGAGGAACCACATGAAAAAAATAACGGACAGCTGTGGAGTTGCGAGGTGGGGCCCAAGTCACTAAAGTTTATCGGCACGAGAAAATCTCTCTCTCTCTCTCTCTCTCCCGCCTTCCCGCTCCTCCTTGAATCTCATCTTCTCTTCTTCATTCTCCTCCACTTTTTCTCACTCTCTCACGCTCTCACTCCCCCTTCTCACTCTCTGAGAAACCCAGAAAGAGAGAGGCTTTAGAGAAGGTGAGAGAGGGGGTGCTTTAGAGAGAGAAATGTGAAGCAGTCTCTTCTCTGGAAATGGATACTCCAGAGAGGAACCAGATCGCCACTCCCATCTCGAAATTTGAGGTAATTTGCGCTCGCCCGGCTGAGAATCTGGAACACCCATTTCCGGTTTTGTCGTCAATTTCCTCTCTTTTTCCTTTTTCGGGGGTTCGAGTTGGATTTGGTAATTCCTGGATCTTTTGAAGCTTGATTGTGGTGTGTTGTCTCGATCGTTGCCTGGTCTGCATGTTCTTCATTTCTTTCCCATCTGGGTCGTTGACCTTAATTTTGAAATGGGGAATCTTTTCCTTCGAGTTAATTGTAGTGTGTTTAGCTTCTTTGAAGTTTTTGAGAAGAATTCGGGGGGTTTTGAAGGGGAAAGAAGAAGCTTCGAATTACTTAAGGTTGTTTGGAAGTATGTTCTGAACTCCTGCCAATTTGAATAGATCTCCACTTGGTGCTTTAAATCTCTATATTTAGATCTCTGGCAAGTCAATGCTGGTTGACCTTGCTTTTCAATGATAATCTTTCTCTTGGTTTTACTTCGAGCTAGTTCGAGGCATGATTTTGGATTTGAAGCAATTGTCTGGAGTTTCTGTCTAATTCTCCTTTTCGGGGTCAGAAATTTCTGACTAAGTGTTTAATTAGTCAAAAGTGGTGTTGTTTGGGGAAATGTCTAGAGATGTTTACCAGCAACCACTCTTATGAGTGAACTACAGATCCTGCGGTTAATGCACTTGAGGTTGTTTGAGGGTTCAGCTAGGTCTTAAGTGGTTATGCTGCTTCTTCTTTTATGTAATTTCTTTTCAATTCGCACATGTCATTGTTGTCGTCTTGGGTTGAGGAGTGGATCTTAGTGAATGACCACTTTTTGTTGGTCTAAGAAACCCACAAGTAGCTTTTGGCAGGGAGAACTTATCATACACTCGAGATAGTTTCGCATTTGAGAGCTCTCGGTTGCGAGCTCTTCTGTATTCTGGCCTTTATTCCAGTTGGCACGTTTTATTACAATAAGTCTTGAGTTTATTTAACACGGAAATAAGGTATGCTGTTGTGCAGGAAACGATGTTATTCTTGATTTAAATTTTGCATTATCAGAAGCAGAACTTGATTTGAGAATCAGCTAATTGAACATTTTTCTTGTATTAAGTACTTTTTGGTTAAGAATCTTCATTTTGCACTTGTTTTTCGTGTGTATAATTCTACTTTACATCGCTTCCATGTATTTCTTTCTTCAGATGCATATATAGCATGGTCCGAGAATAATAGTTTCATGATGATTGCAGGACTCCCCAGTTTTCAATTATATCAACAGTCTCTCCCCCATAAAGCCAGTGAAGTCCATACAAATCACTCAGGCATTCAGCTCGCTGACTTTTGCATCTCTTCCATCCATTTTCACTTCTCCACATGTTAGTTCTTTTCACAAGGAATCGAGATTTCTGAGAAGGTGATTGTCTGTCTTTCTTGTTTAGTCCTGCACAGTTGGCTGAGACTGCCATGTTTGTATGTGTCTGCTAACAGATATCTCTTTTTCAGCCATCAAGACTCAGATCCATCAAATACCAGAACATCGTGTAAAGATGAGAATAAAACTCCAACAGCTGAACGCGATGTTTCAGATGCGGCTCAGGTGGCTGAAAATGAAAGTGAGGTGCAGGAAAACTTTGATATCTTGGTTCCCATTGGAGAATCTTCTGGGGAGCCGCTCAACGAGTACCAAGAATTTGCGATTGAACCGCCGCAATCCTTAAAATACGACTGTGGCAGTCCAAATTGCGACCCAACCCCATGTGGCAGTGCTGCAGCGTGTACTTTGTCCAAGTCAGATGCTCCATTTGTTGAAAAGGATTTCCAAATAGACTTACCTGATGGTAAATCTCATCATGAGCGAATTTCTCAACAGAAAAACAATACAGGGTGTGGATGGGAGAGTTTGGCTTCAGAGTCGACCGACCTTTTAATCTTTAGTTCCCCTAATGATGCTGCTGCTTTTAGGGGACTGATCCAGAGATCACCAGATGTAGAGGTGGGATGTTTCGCTTCTATGGTGTCAAATTTTCCGCAGAATGAGGTTAACGATGAACTGAAAAAGAAGTTACTGTATCAACTCACTTTTGACGAACAACATGAAGCAGAGGAGCCTTCTTGTGAGCCTGTAGATTCCAGTGAGCAGAAAGACTCAAATTTTTTGCAGAATGGTCTCGCAATAAGCACTCTTGATAATCATACTAGTACTTATTCGAGTGTAAATATGGATAATGAGGTGGGACCGCTAATTCCATTTGCTAATAAGGTAAAAGACACAGCTTGATTGTTGCTCCACGTTTTCTCTCACAAAATTTGATGCTTTTTAATGTGCCGGCACGGTATGCACTGCCTCTTCAAGAAGTAGACCAGCTGCACAGACTTCCCTGATCCAAAATCTCATACTTTCTTCTTATTCTCATCAAAATTCTATTAGAACCTAATGATGGTGTTCCACATAGATATGTTTTTAATTTATTGCTTATAATATCAACTGTTAATCCATCTATGAACTCATTCTTGCTGCTGTTATGGTGCTGAAAGTGACTTTTAAATTGCACGTGCGATTTCTGAAGCATCTTCAGTTAGAAATTCCTGAAAAAATCTCATCTCTGTTGTTAGTTTATCTATACTTTAGCTCTTGTTTTAATCTGATACATTAGCAGTACTACTTAGTCTTCCTGCCATTTGTAGAAACATTTCTTGTTTGTTTTAATTGCTGAAACGCGTAGAATTCCATTGGATGGTATAACACCCTAATGTACCTCTGTCTGTTGCTATGTAGCCAATCTCTGATCTACCTCGTGGTATGAGAAGGCGCTGTCTTGATTTTGAGATGGTGGGAACTCAGCAGAAGAGCTTGAACGGTGGTTCGGGTGGTAATTCTTCATCACTACTTAAATCTGATGAGAATAACATCCCAAAAAAATAAGCAACTGGTCGTTGTCAAACGTGGTGGTGATTCTACACGGTGCATTGTACCTGGAATCGGCTTGCACTTGAATGCATTGACTTCAAGTACAAAGGACTCCAGAATCGTTAAACATGAAAGCTTGTTATCTGATGTCCAAGCATTAAACGTGCACATGTCCACAACCTTGTTGCAGTCTCCCTTGACTAGTCAGGAGATGCTTCACAAGTCTTTGACTTCGAGTAATGCTGAAGACATGGACTGTGATGATAATGGGCTTCAGGTTACTGAAGAAGCTTCTGAAGCACCCGCAGATCTGATCTATGAAGAGCATGGCCAGACTAGTCCCGAAAGAAAAGGCATTTATAATCTGTTTATAACTCGATCTTCAAGACCGTATTATCAGTTACTGCTTTTGATGATTCCCTTTTACTTATATGCCCTATTTGATTTGCAGGAGACGAATGGAGAATGGTGGAGAAAGTGAGACCTGCAAGCGCTGCAATTGCAAAAAATCAAAATGTTTGAAGCTGTAAGTTCACTTGTTGACTTTATTATTTTGCTTTTTAAACCCTGGAACTCTGTATTCATGAATATTCTTTTTTGTGTTCAATGATTAGTATTCTTGCCATCCAGTTTTGGCCCACAAACCATGGAAAGCACTTAGTCATAAAGTCTTCCATGATGTACAAAACCTATAGTTTCTCATGCTGTATATTTCAAGCCTAAGTAATTGGTCCTTTTTTTTCTCTCTCTTGGGCCTAAGTAACTGGTCTTGATCCACTACAGAAGAATCTTGTGGCAGAGAACTGCTTGCAGAAGTGCTGAAATGTTACATAGAAAGAAAACTGAGTTGCGATGTTATTTAAGTTGTTTGAGTGAAGTTCTTGTCCCGACAAGGGCCGACTATGAGAAGCAATCTTATCATAGTTATAAGGTATGTAATCATTTAGATCTGAACTTCAACCCTTTAATAAAAGACTTTCCACGGGGCCGTTGTATCCTCAGCGCAGACTGAGTCTCCAGTTCCCTCTGAGTGACAATTTAATAGAAGCCAAAGGGTGGCCTTGATGTCATCAAATTTGGTCACAACTGGAGTGTAATGGTGATAAATTAAATATTTGAGAGATGGTTTTTGTAAACAACCCAGAAAAGCAGGATGTTGCTGAGTCATTCCAGCGAAAATTCTTTTCATCCTAGAGACAAATCGTCCACCTTAGGCGATTTTTGGCAAATCAAAACTGAATTGGATGAACAATTTCAGGAAGTTTGGAGACCATTACTATGCTATTTGACCTTTCGAAATTGTCTATGCAGTTACTGTGAATGTTTTGCTGCTGGTGTCTACTGCATCGAGCCATGTGCATGTCAAGGTTGCTTCAACAAGCCTATTCACGAAGACACTGTTCTTGCAACTAGAAAACAGATCGAGTCACGTAACCCGCTTGCATTTGCTCCAAAAGTTATTAGGTCTTCGGAATCTGCTTCTGATTTTGGGGTAAGAAAATATGATTGGTCAACTCTTTTCCTGCTCATTGGCCAAAAGGGAAATTAAAAATAAAAAATATGAAACACTGCCTAACATGTCACTTCCGTTTTTCCTGTGCAGGATGAGTCTAGCAAAACACCAGCTTCAGCACGACATAAAAGAGGATGCAATTGTAAGAAGTCCAGTTGCCTCAAGAAATACTGTGAATGCTATCAGGTTTTTCCTCTCAGATTACCCTGTTCAATTTGATTTTCGGCTATAATTTTTATTAATGGTGGTTTTTATTTCAAAAAGGGTGGTGTTGGATGCTCCATCAACTGTCGGTGCGAAGGGTGTAAAAATGCATTCGGTACAAAAGACGGTAAGTGGTCCTCACGTTGCCTTAGCATGTGGCTCAATGGATACCGTCACCAACCTTCTACCCTTCTGCTACTTTATTCTGATCCGTTTGTCTACACTATTTTATTGTCTTGAAACTAAATGAAATTCCTACGTTGAAATTGTTAAATGTGGAATTCAGGGTCTGCTCTAAGAGGACCAGATTGCGAAGAAGAAGAAGAGACTGAGAAGTGCGAAAAGAACAAAGCGGAGAAAATTCCGTGGAAAACGGAAAATAAGAATAGTGATGAGCTGAATTTAGCTTCTGCTCTTCCAAGCACACCGTCCAGGTTTCGCAGGTTTGGTTTACTTAAATTCTTTCGATCCTTTAGTCTCTCATTTTAGCTTCTTCGCCAACAAATGTATTTTCTGGTCATTTAACTTTATCTTTGGGTATTTTGCAGGCCTTTGGTTCAGTTGGCATTTCCGTCGAAGCTCAAGCAGCCGCGTTCATCTTTCGTCACCATTGGATCCTCTTACGTGTTGCCCTCTAGCCAGAAAATGGGAAAACCGGATCTTCTACTGCCGCCGCCACCGAAATTCGAGAAACTTCCTCTAACTATTACGGAGGACGAAATTCCCGAGATCCTCTGCAGCAGCAGCACACCAATGGCCAGCATAAAGAGTGCCTCTCCCAACAGCAAGAGGGTCTCTCCCCACACAGCGACTTGGGGACCTCCCCGAACCTGAGGAGCGGTCGGAGGTTGATTCTACAATCTATTCCGTCCTTTCCTTCTCTCACTCCTCAACACTAGGAGGGAGCCGTGTCATGGTTTTCTTCTCGAGAATCGCCTTGGTACTTCCTTGAACTTCGCCTCCTTGAGGGAGGCTTGTCGCTCAATTGCAATTTTCCAAGTGTCTTTTTCTTTCCGATGGACATGCAGTATAATAAAAGTTGTAACCTGCTCTTATGAATGTCAATGTATATTGAAAAATAGTCAAATTTTCAGTTGATCCAGCTTCACAGTTCCTTTTTGCTTTTTCTTGACTGCACTCATTGTTTAAGTGTACTTTGAACTCCATTTTTTTCCAACCTTGTATCAATCTGAAGGGGCAAGAGAAGATATTATCAGATGAAACTTGAAATTTGTGAAAAGGATTAGATCTTTTTTCGTGCTTGATATCTGACCATTTATTGAATGAAGGGCTTATGCCTTGGTTTTCACAATTTTGGAGTGATCTGCTCCTGCAAATTCTAAAGGCCTTGGTTCTTGATATGTCCAATCTGTTCCTAAAGCTCCGACTCAACTGGAAGCAAATTCAGCCTTTGAGTAACATGCCCATCGTTTATTTTCTCAAGAGTGGAGTGGAGGGAATTCTTTAAAAAGTACATTTTATGAATGATAGGAAAAAACATTCATTATTTTTAACAACTGATTATTCCTACATCTCTACTTTTGAAAATACCATATACATACTTAGATTTTATGAGGAGGCAACTTGGTTTTCCAAGTTTTGTTTCGGTGCATTTGAAAATAGTTGTAAAGAAGAGGTATGTAAGTGGTCATTGTGGTCAAAAGTAAGATAAGTTTTGAATACTTTACCTATATTTTGTGGTTCATTTGTGGCTGATAATAGTTCGGATTCTATCGGTACCCCAGTTTATATGTCACTAAACATACTAACGCTACAATGAATTTACCATGTTTAAATACCTTGTGATTACAAACAGCTGTTCGATTTTAGAAGTGTTCTTGCTTATTTATCTGTAAATAGATCAAACGATAGAGAATTAACGCCGTCAAAATATGACCAGTTAATTTAAGTTTTACAAATCTCTTCATAACTAAGGCTCTGTTTGTTTCGCGAAAAATGAATGATTTGAAATACGGTTTCCTAAAAATTGATCGCTTGAAATAATTTGACAATAAAAGATTTTTTCATTTTCGACAACAGTTTTTGCATAAATATTTTCGTGGACTATGAGATTCCATTCATTTTTGTAAGTGATTCAAACAGTTATTTTTAGGAAAATATTTTTCAAATTATTTGTTTTTCGCTAAATAAACAGAGCCTAAGTAACGAGTCAACCAAAGATTAATTTTACCATGCTCAAATGTATGTTCGAAATTTACCTACTGATGAAATGATGATTTGACCACCCTCAATTTAAATACTTCGTTACTTTAACCTTGGTACATTCCTTGCGTTGTTGGCAACTTACTACGGAGCTGGCCTATGCTAGTAAGTTGCTAATTTCATTGGTAAGATTTGTTTACTGTGGCAAACAAATAAATAAGTGGATAACTTACTAGGAGTTGGTAAATTACTCACTTTGTCGGTAGCTGGTTTCCATAAAAAGCTAGCATTCTTGGGTAAGTTGCTAATTTCATTAAAGTGTTGCTAAATTTAATAACAAGATTTTACTTCCAATTTTGGTAAATAGCTATTGGATTGTATGTTGGTGTTGACACCAAAAATAGCTCGTCCATGAACACACGTGCCTAAGGCATGAGAGAGAGTCAAGGCCCCCGATACCAGAGCATAGATAGGTTATGCATACGGCCCGTGGGTGCTATCATACCGTCATCAATCGACGTCGGCATATATTAATATCACGTATTCAGTTGTCAAATATGACGACGGAATTGAAATGGTCACTGATTCCGACACCGACAACATGTTATACCGCCAGAGATTTGGAATAATCAGAGATAAATGCGCGCCAGAAACGAAGAACGGTTATCGTATGAACATCCAGCGACAAAATAGTCATTGACAATTATATATGCCCCTATACGTTATAAAGGCAACTACCCGAAGGCTGATCATGGGATTCGCGATGGATAAGGAACGTAGGCATGATTGATAAGGGCAAATAGAGAGATTCAAGTTGCTGCAAATTGTCAGAGGGCTATCGACAGTTATGTGACCACTTATATACAGCAGAAACAACTATCCACGAACATGGTCGAGCAGTTTATGAAGAATAGTGAACGTGGGAATGTCGATGAAGATTATAAGTCGCAACTGTCAAACGGCAGTTATCATTCAACCATTATAAACACCGTCAACCATCCATCGGAAAGCCCCCTAACAAATCAAATAAATTTATCTTTTATCTTTACTTCATGTATCGCATTTTACTTTCATTAACTGTAGTTTTTAGATTCTCGTCGTCGAGTCAAACTCCGGAGTTTATCCTTATCCTAGACACTTTCGCGGTCGAGTCAAACTTCGGTGTATGTCGAAGCGTCTTTAGGCATTTGTCAAGTCAAACTCCATTGAAGTATGTTTATGTTGGTTCGCTTGTAAAAATTGTACCTTCTAGACCTTTCCGTCAAGTTAAACTCCGGTGTGGTTTACGTTTGTATAATTTGTCAAAGATTTATTCGTTGATTTCCTGATTTTCTAGATTACTTCTGTCCGGAATCACCACAGGGTCCTTTTTCCTACATTTAAAAGACCGAAAAACTACTTTCCGTGAAAGGTATTTCGTTGCGGGAGAAATTTTGGCGAAACAGTTGGTAAATTCCTTACTAGATGAGTAACTTACCACCCTAAAAGCAAGTCCATGGTATCGAAAATTATCTATTTTCTGGTACATTTTCTCTTAAACAGATCCCATTCTAAATGACTACTTTCTAAACAGATTGAAAACATGCTATCGACTTTTATGTTCGTAAATTCCTCAAAATGTTTGGTAAATTATTACAGTAAAATCATATTTATGTTGGTAAGTTACTTAGGTTTCGTTTATTTTGTGAAAAATGTGACATTTCTTAAAAATATATTCAGGCAAGTCATTTTCCAAGAAAATAATAATATTTTTGATGTTTGGTAATGACCTGAAAATGAACTGAAAAATATTTCTGTCGTTTGGTAAAGAATTGATTTTCCTAAATAGACATATACTATTCTGATTTTAGTAATTTGTGCATGGGTAAGCCAAAGAACTCGACATTGAGCACCGGGTTCTCAAGCCTAGATCTCGACTCCTAGGCAAGAGCACGGGCACAAGTCTTGGGTCCACCAAAATCGAGTTGGAGAACTCGGTGCACATGCCCGGCTCCATGTGCCGTTGCTTGGGTCTACGGAGGCCGAGCCTAGGTTCATCGATGCTAGGCCGCAAACCCCCGGCGCCTAGGCCTAGGTTAATCGAGGATATGCCCGAGACTCGGGTTTCGGTGCCCACCCTCGAGTTAATTGAGGCCGGGCCCCGAACCGGCGCCCGGGCCCAAGTCCATCGAGGCTAGGCCTTAGTCCCCAACACCTACGCCTCGATCCATCAAGGATGAACCCGAGACCCCAAGCGTCCACACCTACATCCATCGAGGCAAACACCTAGTGTCGATAGTCATGCCTAAATCCATTGAGGTTGGGCTATAGACCTTAGCACCCAGGCATGTCCATTGAGACCGGGCCTAGGACCTCAATGTTTGGTCCTCGGCACCGGCACCATGGCCCATTGAGGTTGAGCTCCGATCTTACGCCTCGGTGCTTGCGCCCGCATTCATCGAGGTTGGGCCCGAGTCTCTAGCGCTTGCACTTGGGTCTATCAAGGCTGGGCTAAGGTCCCCGGTGCCCGAGTATGAGTCCTCGGCAATCGTGTCGGGCATGGACACTTCAATCTCAAGCCCGGCCACTATGGACTCAAGCTCGAGTGTCACTAAGGTCCCGAGCCCGATCTACGTTTATGCGAGCCTAGTGTCTCGGGCTCGGGCATTAGGGTCCCAAGCTTGGCTTTCTTTGGACCGAGCACAGGCACCAAGGACTTCGGCCAGCCTCGATGGACCCGGGCATGTTTGTCGAGTCCCTAGGCACGGCCTCAATGGACTCGGTCCGGGTGTTAGGGACCCGAATGCAAGCGCCCGGAGTCCAAGGCGTGACCTCGATGGATTGGGATGCGAGCACCAAGGTCTATGGTTCGGCCGAGTCTAACTATTGGGGACTTGATCATGAACACTTGGGGCCTAGCCTCAATCGAACCCGGCGTGGGCAACCCAAGTCCCAAGCATGGGCTCGACCTCGATCGATTTGGGCCCGTGCACCGGGGATCGAGGCATGGGCACTAAGGTCTTGACCACGGTCTCGATGGGCTTGAGCTCGAGCGTCGTCTTCATGTGCACAACCTTAATGGACCTAGGCCATTACGCCAAGGTGAGGCGCAAGAACCTAAGCTTGAAAGTTGGGGACAAGCTTGGCCTCAATGGACCCGAGCACGAGCACCAAGGGAAGGACCCCATCACGGCCTCGATGTTATTAGGCCCAAAGCATCCCAAGCTAGACATCGATGTCCCCGGACACGGCTTCAATGGACCCGAGCGCATGAGTCGGGGTCTCGAGCACGGCCTAGATGGACGCACACGGGCGACAGGACTCTAGGGCCCGACCTTGATGGACCCGGAGCCCAAGCGCCAGCCTCCGGGGAGAAGGGCCTAGCCTAGGTTCCTATGCTCTAACCCGGTGTTGCCGGTTCTAGTGTTGATACCTAGCCATATATTAAAACATAGTTGATGATATTTGCAAAACTATCATTGTTTTGAATTTAAGCTTTGGTAAGAAAATATTTTCCCCGTTGACTCATTTTCTTAAGGAAACCAAATGCAGAAAAATGAGGAAATTTCTTTTTCCGTGAAACAAATGTAACCTTAGTTATCATCAAATTTAATTACAATAGCAAATTCCTTACATTATTAGTAAGATTCCATTTGTTTCGCGAAAAATAAATGATTCGAAAATATTTTTCTAAAAATGATCCCTTATATGCTAGAAATAATTAGTCAATGAAGTTTTTTTCATTATCGACAATAATTTATATATGAACATTTTTGTGGACGATGAAATTATTTTCCGTTTATTCAATATTTAAGAGACACAAAGCGATCATTTTGAGAAAAATATTTCCGAATAATTCATTTTTCGCGAAACAAATAGAGCCTTACTAACTAGTTGTAACCTTTGACCATAAAAAAAAAATATAGTTGTAAGGGATACTGTCTTGGCACGGCTGTATTTGGATGGAGAAACAAGCCGAGGGAAAGGATTAGGGTTATTCTTCTTATGTAAACATAACCAAAGTGATTGATTCTGGTTGAAAATAGGGAAAATTACGGAAAAAAAAGTCTTAATTTAGTTCTAAACTTTTTAATTTAGTCAATTTAGTCCTAAACCCTTTGATAATTTTCCAATTGACTCATTTTGGCTAATTTTGGCTTAAAATCGTTGATGTGAACGCAGATCGTCCTACGTGGCATGACCGTCGCTGACATCAATTGAATTTGCATAAGCACATCGTGTTTGAATGGAGAGAAAATGATTAGGGTTAAGCTTTTTATGTAAAAATAACCGAAGTGATCAATTCGGCTTGAAAATATCCCTCAAACCATATCAACGTAAATAACAGACTATCTTTCCTCCGAATTTGCATGACAAATTCAGCTATTTGGGTTCAAAATATCACTCAAACTAAGTAGAAGATGTATACCGATTTTCCGAGGAAACTGCCTTTGAAGTATCAACTGAGTTCATGTCTAATCGATATTGTTGGCAAAAAGATCCGATGTGGTCTCTCCCTAAGTTTTCTTTTCTTTTTTTTTTCGAAAGAACATTGTAATTGTCAAGATCAAACAAAAAGGGAACATAAAAAGCTTTCAAGTAAAGCAAATCCCAAATAGCGGCAAAGCAAAACAAAACCACAAAACAACAAGAGTATAGCCTGCACTTATAAGCATGCTCTCATCCCAAACGACCAAATTCGCCTCAGCATTAAGGTAAAAAAAATCGAAGGCTGATCATCTCAACCGTAAGTGATGGATGCACGCCGAGATCTACCCTTCCAGAACTATGGCTTGTAATGCCTGCCTAGGTTTGGCACCCTCAATTTCACTGTCATACACGGAGACAAGCTCCCAAGTTTAGATCTTGTCCTAAATCGGGAGAGGAGGGCTTCCATCGAATCTCAGAAAGTCATAAAACCACATCCAGAATTTTCTGCTGGCAGGATTGGCGATGACTTTCTCATAAAGTTTTCAACAGTAAGCAGATTTGTTCACCATGACAAACTAAGAAAAGTAAACAACAAGAGAAAGAAGACACCAAACAAGGCGTGAAAAGACTCTCAGATTAGAGAGAGAGAGAGAAAAAAAAAACAGAGCAATCTGACTTCATAATGAATTATATTTTTAACTACGAGGTTGACCACAATTTGACTCCATAATTATAAACAATTATCCGCAGAATGGGGATAATATTATATTTCCTCTTCATTTGTTTTATTTAATTTCCAAAGTTTAACGTTGAATTAAAGAACTCTAAACTAAGGTCATGTGATAACCATTTTACTAAGATATATTTTGTTAGCGAATTAAACAAAAGTACTTCGAAATTTGGAAAAAATATAACTCAGTAATTTTAGAAAAAAAACACACACACACACGCACAACATAAGATTGATTTCGTAATACTTTTAACTCAACTTTAAAAACATAACATAATGAAAGAGTAAGCATTGGCTCACCCGAAAAGTAGAATTCACAAAGTGAGAGAGGAAAATGTCATTGTTAAAGATGGTTTTGAAATTTCGGAAATGTCAAATATATGATGAGACAAATGAATTATCTTATGTGCGCAATAAAACATTAACTTGTTTCTACAAAATTTAAACGTTGAGTTGCTTATTATTCAACTCCGAAATTAATAGATTTCTTTACTTGTATATGGCATGTCATTTATCTAACAAGCAGCTCTCGAGTAGGCACATATTAACTACTATAACAACATTAATCCAGAGGAGATTTACGATGACCCTAATATGCAAGACTTTATCAATGTGACAAATATACTCTCTGTCGCAATTTTGTCCCATGTTGGCCGTTAAAAAATTTATGTGGCGGCATACATGGACAACGGTATAAAAATCGAATTGACTTGTACTTCCAATATAATGTATCACATAAATTCAATTCGTTTTCACGGCTATTGCCATGAGGGGTTCATCCATTTCTCTCCCGACAATTTTTGTTTAAGTAAGCCACGCCACGTAGGACTTTAACGAGTGACTAGGAGGAAAATGTGATGAAGGATATATTTTTCATATTGATAAATGAGCGAGTGAATCTCGAAGATTTTGGTGACAAACAAAAAAAACATTAGGGATACCTATCGGCAGACTTTTGATGGTACTTTCCCTATTGTAAATTCATGCGTGCGTGGCATGAATTAAAAAGTCCCCAGAAACAAGCGGCATATGTCGGGTAAATAATTAAAAGAAAAAACAAATACATTGAAGGCCCTAAAAATTTATCTTAAAAGTACAATTAAATCCTACTCAAAAAATTACAATCAAATCGTAAAACTAAGTCCAGTTAATGCAATTAAATCCTTTCGTTAATTCTTTTTAATTATTTTCCTATTGTGAGAATGAGGAGGGGGTCGAAAGGATCCATGTAGCAACATCAATATCGCAGAATCATAGCAATTAAGAGACGAAAGAATCGATTATGAAACTGGCTTGGATTGAACTGTTAAGTTTGGATTGAACTGGATGCTAACTACAGGTTAAGTTGATAGCATGTACTATAGAAAAGCATCAACTCTAACAATGCAACCACACAGCAAGCATAGTTTATACCAGACTAAGTGAAACACTACAGAGATAATGCAGAAAATTATAATTCTCGTCTCATCATTAATAAGTATGGAAGGAGCTATGGAACCATCTTCTCAGCTAAAGAACAAAACAACATCGCTCAATTATCAAAACCCATTAATTCTTGCTGAAGCAAAACATCGTCTGGTCTGTAGAAAGGACTTCAAAACTCGATATGAGAACAACAAAACCCTAGATTTAAGCTCCGATGACTTCGGTGGGGGCAGCCTCGGCCATTGGTTCGTCAGCAGGCCTATCCAACTTCACGCCAACATCTTCTGAATAATCACCATGGACCTATCATATGACAGGATACACAAAACAGTTAGGTGACGGATCTCACAACGATTTAACAATTACGAATTGCAGTATCCATATAAAAGTCACTTTCATTTTATTTGAAGCGCTGAATTTACTGACATCTATAATAATATCTTATTAACTCTACCTGTAGCTGATGCTAAGAGACTCCATAAAGCAAATTCAATCTTGTTATCCAGTTGAGCACAAATGAAAACTAAGGTTATATGCAAACCATTTTACTAAGTACACCACACTTGACATCTCAAAACTTGTCAACATCTGTCAACATCCACCAAGAATGTAACGGGCAGAAAAACTATCAAGAATTTTTAGAGCCAATATAAGTATTTCAGTTCCTGATACTAGGATAAGAAACTTCACGAAATTAGGTTAAGAAATTTTCCTTCACTATCTCAGACACAATTACGAAAATAAAATCAATGGAAAAAGAAACATACCTCCATCAATTTTCCAAGATCAAATTTAGGAGCTTTCAGAATCTTGACCTTCCGAATGAAAACATTCTGCAGAGGATAGATGCTAGATGTAGCCTTCTCAATTTCCTTTCCAATCATCTCAGGAATGAACTTCCTGACCAATTCCTTCAAGTCGCAAGATGTAGCCTGGTTTACCATGATTTCCCTCATCTTCCTACGAATCTGAAACCAAACCATTTCTACTTAAATCGCAACACATAATCGCAAAGCCAATCTCTAAGGAAAACTACATATTGGGCACATCCAATCACCACCACTATGTAAATTATCAGAGCATACACATTATAGGGCGCTGAGCAGAAAATTAAAAAAGAAAGCAAACTAATGATGTTGAGCATACCATTCATCGGTATACCATGCAGATTAACTGTAATGCTTCTACAGATATAGTAGAGACTGTTATTCTCTCATAGACCAGAGAAATAGCTGTATACTGCATAACAGATGAGTCACCTGTCTGATCTGGCTGGATTGCGCATAGCAGGTCCTCTTGACCTGATTCGGACGTCTCTTAGTGAAGCCGATGCAGAACATCCTCAACGTGTAATTATCTGTTGTCTTCACATCGACATGAGCTTCAATCAATGTCTGCCATCTTCTCACCAAGGACCTCAACTTATCGGTCGTGAAGTTCATTCCCTGAAATTATTCATATAAAGGAAAAGCATACGTTAATTTCATTTCAAAAGGAATAGATGATTCTCAAAAAGTGCAATGATCACGGCTAACTCAACCTCACACAGAAACCCAACAAAAAAGAGAATCATACCCAGAAATTAGTCAGGACATTCTTTCCCTGAACATCTTCACTCCTCAGACGAATCTTTCTGTAGGCATGGTCCTCATCACCCTGAAGGTCAGCCAACGATACCTCAAACACTCTGTGTTTGAGACCTTCTGAAGCAATCTGCCAATGTGCATAATTGGTGTCATGTTAAAAGACACTATGAGGAACAAATAACTTCCGGAAATCTAAAAGCTGTGCGAGCAGGTGGGTTGCCGAAAAAGACAAAACCAACAAAGGCATTACTATGAGAGAATCAGAAAAGACATCAAAAGTAATTGACTTCAAACGATTCTTATTCTTTTACCCTCATAAGATCCTTACAAAGAGCATGGCCAGATCAGCGCCGAATTATCACAAAGAAACGAGCTACGAGCGCCAGAGATAGAATGACAAATGACATGTTCAGCACTGTGCATATCAATATCTCCAATTCTTATCACAGCGATAAAAGCAAATATTTTATAAAATTTATTATCTAAATCATTCGTTCTCCTGGCAAATGATTCGCCGTTTTACACATCAACCACTACAAAGATGAATACCACAAGTAAAATAAAAACGATGTCTTTAAGTGCTACCTAGACCACCATTCAATCCAAAAGTCCAGACAACAAAGAACTTTCACAACGAGCATACAGATATACACTGAAAACTTCCCCAATTTTCAACCCAACCAATTAGATCAAATCAAACAAAAGCAAAAGCAATAAAGAACATACCTTGGTACCCTGAGTTCGGGTTACAAGAGTTTTGCCCACATTCTTCACGGAGAACACCGATGGGGCCTTGATATCATACCAGTCCTTCTTGGCAAACGGGTCGACTCTGCACAAATGCCACAACAACAACAACAACAAAAAATGGACAAAATCAGAACAAACTACAACGACCTCGTATGGCTATGACAGAAGATAGCTTCAACAGATCTACGAACACACAATCAACCCAATACAAGACACCAAAACTTACGCCTTCTTCTTGCCTCCCTTCTTCCCCTTGGAAATCCTCTTGTTCTTCCTGCATCAACCACCAATCATCAGTACTCAACACAAAGTCCAAACAGCGAAATCGAACCACGAAGGCCACGGGCGAGCAAAATGAAGGTGAACAGCAGAGAGATGAGGGGGAGTTACCCGACGGCCATGGTTGGGAGGAGACTAGGGTTTGTCTCGGAGGGAAGGAGCTGGTGACGGCTCTACGAGCAAACCCCCTCGACGCTGTGGTAAGTGAAAACCCTATTACCAGCTCAACCCCTGCGCGGACCTTTTATATGGGGGTGGGGACAGACGCGGTGCATGCGCGTCCACCGTCTATGCGTGGACCTGGAGCAGAAGGGCAATATCGTCAAGATAGTACAAAGGTCTTATGAGAAGATTTTTCTTCTTTTGTTCTTTTATTGGTTTCTGAATTTTGAGTTTCATAGTAAAATTGTCGATTGGGCCCAAAGTCGACACTTATTTTTTGGATAATTCAAATATTTTTCAAATATTTTTTGGGCAATATCGAAAAATCAAAGATTTAAAAAATATTTTTCAAAAAATAAACGCTTGTATCTTTTAAAAAAATTATTCAACGAAAAATATTTTCACTATCGATAACACTTTATACTTAGTTATTTTCACGGTGATGAAAATATTTTGCATTAATTTATTTTTATGAATGATATGAGCGTTTATTTCTTAAAAAATATTTTTCAAATCTTTGATTTTTTGTGAGACAAACACACTCTTAAGGTGAAAAAATTTGTATCGAGAAATGTTGGCTCAAATAATAAGAGAGATTGCTTCTCTCTTCGTGATTCAAGATTTACTAGATAGAATTACTGTGAATAAAATATAGAGTGCATGATCGCTGAAGAGGTGAAGGTGCGCGAAAGCCGATCGAACACCACTTAATTGCTAAAGAGAAATTGTGCAGCTCCTAACTTTGTTTATGTGAAAATTCATGCATCCATGATGAACGGGGAAAAAGACACTGCCCTCTCTATGAATTCGGCCTGTCTGGTTTAGAGATAATTAAATATAAACAATTTTGAAGGAAAGAATAGTTGATGGAATTTGATGAGCCAAATCCATGACAATGTTAAGAAAATTTCAGATTTTTTTTTGTGTGTGTGTGGAATTAACGTATTTAGAAAAGACGGAGATGTTAAAAGAACCATAGAATTCCGCAATTCAATAGAACGGATTGATGAATTGGCCTAAAACTCTAATGTTTGAAGATTCTGAAACTTTGACCAAGAAAAAGAAAAGAACAAGATTTCGAAACTCGTTTCTTTTGTTTTAAATACATAAGAAAAGCTCGGGCAGCACATTAAATGTCAAAACTGGCATAAGAACGAGATTTACCTCTCCAATTATATTAACTCACGTGAGTCATAAATGAATTGCTTAACAAATTTAAATAGATCATAAATTGGTCACTTAATAATTTATTTGGTCTTAAATGGGTTATAAATGAGTCTACCTTAATATCTTAAGTAAGTCATTAAAAAAATTTTGATTTTCTTTTTTCTTTTTCTTTTTTTATTTCTTTTTTTTATTAAGAGAGGCGGTCGCAGTGGCGGCGGCGCGGACCGGAAACAAAAAGCAAGCTCTTCTCTCGCATCAGCTTCCCCAAGGAAGAACTCTCCAAGAAGAGAAAACTCTCTCTCATCATCCTCTGAACCTCTAATGGCCCATCACAGGGTCTCTTCTTCCTCGATGGGGTATTAGGGCGCACATGGTAACGCCTCGCTTCGGATTTCCTTGCCGGAAGTCAATATGGCGAGGAAATTCGTTTGGTAAAAATCTTGCCGAAATAAAAATCCGTTTGGTAAAAAATTAACTTATAGTATGATTTTTAACTTATGGTAGGATTTCCAACTTCGACAAGATTTTTTGGCCAACTTTGAGAAGTAAAAAATTTTTACTTCTCCGCTTTAGAATTACTTTTTCGACTACACCGACTTCCGCCGACCATTGCAAGCTCACCTCCGTCGGCCACCAACCGCCTCCGCCAACCACCGGTCGCCGCCGCCTACCGCCGCGAGATCGACCCGCCGCCAAGCACTGACCGCCGCCGCGAGTTGACCCGCCGCCGACCACCCACCCCCGTCCGTAGAAGATTTTGTTAATAATGTTGCAAAAGTAAAAATTTTCAACCATTATCAAACGAATTTCTCTCGATCACAAGTCAATCTAGAAATGAAGTAAAAAAATCAACTTCGCTTTTGAGGAAAAGTAGAGAAATCAAATTCCTGGTTGGAAGTTGGTTTTTGGTAGAGAAGTGTTACTATGCACACCCTTAATATTACCATGAGCGAAGTCATCTTTCACTGCGAAGGCCGCTTCGCTTCTCTTTGCTAGAATGAGGAAGGGTCTGCGGTGTTTGGGACTACGAGCCTAGCGATGACTAGAGGCACTTTCAAGAGAAAGCCTTCCGGGTCCAAGTATGAGCCCTCGCCTCCTCCACCGCCAATTGTGAGAGGGAGGATGGGTGTCGGCACTCCCAGGGGGTCAAGGGTCAAGGGAAAGGGACCGCCATCGCAATAGACGAAGTCACCTTTCATGACCACGTTGATCCATCTATAGTTGGAGGTGGCCGGCTCTCGCGGGGGTTGAGGGAGAGACACCACTGGTGCCGGGATCCGGCCAATTGACAAGGGCCACGAAACTCGCGTCACATCTAGGCGAGAGTCGAGCCCTCGCCTATGGCCCTTGTCTATAACGAGTGAGGGTCGGTCGGACTTAAAAAAAAGGGGATAAGAAAAAAGAACAAGAGATGGGAGGTGAATACTTGATATATATATACACACAAACTTGATATGAAAAGCAAAGTTGAGGGATGCCATTTGTCAACGGTAGACTTGGATATAGCCAAGCTCGCCCTTATGATCAAGTCTAGTACAAGCAGCCGATGCATACTTTCATGTATGTGTCACATGACGGTTTATCTAGTATTCCCAACACCGTGCGGCCTCGGACCGTGACATATGCCCCTCACATCCCCAAGGCCTGCTTCATGTATGGATCGCCATTGCAAGTTCCCACATGTCTAGGCCCATTCATAATTAGCCCATAAAAAAGCACGCTCAATATGAAAGCCCACAGAGTGTGCTTAGGCCCATTGTCCTGTTACCTAATTGCCTGTGTCCATTTTAACTTCAAGAACTGAGAATGTGGGAGATTAAATGAAGCTATCAACCTCTCTGCTCAGCTTCACCTCTTGTCATCAAAACTTGTGCGCGAAGTCTCTGTTTTTATTGGTCAAGAACATTGTTGTTCTGTCATTTTCAGTAGCAACGCTTGAGAGTTACGAACACAAAGATGAACGTTCGACTTCGATCAAAGAAATGCTGATGAATACAGGTGAATCGTCGCAAACATCATACGGGGCGCGAAATTTAACTCGAATGACTTTTGTAGACTAGATGAAGCAACAACAAAACGACTGTCCCTTTGATAAATACACTGGAGTTTGCTTTAAGTTAAAGGGGAGACCAAACCTTCTTCAGGGACAGTCAGCTACACAAATTCAAATGAGAAAGTCAAAAGAGAGAGAGAGGCAAGAGAGAAATACAGATTCTACAATTAGGCTGCATCAAGTAGGTGCTTCCTTCATTTCAAATGAAAAAGAAAGGAAAGAGGGAGAATTGGGAAACTGTCAGAAAAACTTAATAGTTGACTCCATGAGAAAACCAGCTCTAGACTCTCTTCAACCACACTTGTGCTTTTGAAGATGGGCATTGAGTTTGGCAAAAAGGCTCAGTCAGTACCTGTTTCCATGAACCTGCAATCACAGAAAACAATGAATTACTCTTCTGAATTGAGTTTTTCTTTTAATGGGTCTTTTCCATTTTTAGATTCTGCACTACTCACGTCATATGAAACAAGGGATCTGCAGTAATTGGCGTTTGTGAGCACCGTGCTGGTGGATCCGCACTCGCTTTCCTTAAGCGACACCGTCGACTTATCCAGCTTGATCGACCAGGGATACTGGTAGTTTTGGACCGCCGACCCGACGTGCGACGACGACCGCTGCATCCGCATCGCCCGCGGCACGTTCCTCCCCTCCATCGAGGGCCTCCTCCGGCTCGGCTGCCTCTCGTAGTAATTGTCCGGCCTCTGTTTCGGCGCACTCTGGGATCGGGCCTTGGCCCGGGAGGACTCGGTGTTGGCCATGTAGTTAGGGTACAGCGGGTACTCGTAGGAGAGGGATTCCGCGTAGTCAGGCATCGGGAAGGTGAAGGGTATCCGAGCGGGGTCTGGCTTGGACACGGCCGAGTAGAACTGTGGGCTGCTCTGGGCTGTCCCGAGGGAGTAATCCTCGAAGTGGCCACTGCCGGTTCTTGGGCTGAGCTCCGTCGGTGCCGAGGATATCTGGTTGTTCTCGGGCTTGGAGTATGCCCGAGGCGGCGCCGGGAATTTGGGATCGATCCACTCGGGCTGCGGATGAGTGGAATAGCTACTCCTGCTCATTGTGCTTGCTTTTGACTCCCCTAAATCCATCTCTACAATCTTTATATTCTCCTCCATCACTTTCTCAGATTCCTAAATGCATAAGCCAGAAATTTACTCATTATTTCCTAATAGGACTAGTATCAGTTAGTAGATGTCACTGTTCCATCAGTTCCATCAGGTTGCGTGACTAAAAATGCAGGACTAGTTTATATGGCCAAAAAAATTGGATCTTACAGGGTATACGTTGCGGTACCGGTTGTCTTGAGTGGACTTCCGGTGGGTCGAGAGTCTCGGGTTGGTGGGCTTTGAGCCCTCAGTGCCACGGAGCCTGTTCGCTCGGGCCCTGGCCTGGACCGTCACCAATGCCTGAATGCACCGGAGAGTTGCCGTTGCCTGTTTCCTCACCAGGTGACCCCTCACCAATGCCTGCAACTTCACAAGCCCTTTCAACGCGCGAAGCGCTTTCCTCGCCTGAGAGACAATCGAGAAAAAACAGATCAGATCACACCAAATCCTGAGGACTTGGCTCTTGTTGAGATGGGCTACTCGTCCACGTCTCAGGAATGCCGCATCTACTTTAATCTTTGACCTCTAGGAGTAGGACAAACTAGCATGTTTTACCAGGTAAGATCTGAACACTGATTGGATCTTGATTGCAGCGACCTCCTCAATGGCGCTGCCTCTTCCGTTGGCGGCTGCAGTCAGCCGGATCACGGCAGCCGCAGCCTGTGCAGCTGCCACCGCCGCGTCGGTAGCCGCTGCAGTAGCTGCCGCCACAGCCATGGCGTGCTTCTTCTGCTCATTCTCAGAGTCTAGAGTGGCCAACAGGGCCGGCGTTGCGGTAGCAGCGGCGACAAGCTCCGAGGAATTCAGGTCCTTCGAAGGAGTGGCCGGCCCGGCGGATGATCGCCGGAAGCTCCACCGCCGCTTCTCCTTCGGAGTCGTGGGGAGGAACGAGATCGGGGTCGTTGGGTTCTCGGTCGGGATCGAGGAGGGATTGTGGGTGTGATTGGATGTGCTCTTGTCCTTGTCCTTGTCCTTGAGATCCTTGTCTTTCTTGCCCGTCAAGAAGTGTCTGAGCCACTTTCCTGTCTTCCCCATTTCCCCTTTCCCTCTCTTCAAATCCTCCTAAACTGCCAAGAAGAACATGGAGGAGGAGGCAAACGAAAATGATTCCAAGGCAATGCTTGACCAGTGGTTTTGAGCACTCCTCCGACAGTCTTTCTTATTACAAAGCACAACTCAGCTGCAAAGATTTTCTTTTCTTGTTTCTGGTTTCGACAGCCTAATCTCACTTGTCTCATTACTCTCTCCCTCTCTCAACCACCGCATGCAGAGAATTATTTTGGGTCTTTCTTGGCAAGACAAGTTTAGAGAGAGAAGTGATTTGTCCTTTGGTGGTGGTGGGGGGATGGGAGAAGCTCAGAGGAAGCAACATGCACAAGCCGCTCTGCCAATCCCTAGGGAGCTGGTGAATTGGTGAGTTGTGCTGTGATACCTTACCTTGCATTGACATTCTTTGAAAAGTTATGACATCGGGAACATATTAAATTTAGGTATGCAATGGTTTTCACTATGGTTCTCGCATTTTTATATTCGCCCAATCTTAGTCCTATACCCATCTTGCCCTTGCTTGAATCCCTCGTCCTCGCGGGTCCGGTCAGGGCTGATTTGGTAATTTTTCCAAAGCGGATTGGTGAAAATGAGGCATAGGGGATGGTGGGAGGGATCAGAGGGACCATGTGGAAATGGGTCAAGGAACATGGAGAATCCTTGTAGAATACTCATTTTTAAGATTTGGAGGGGAAGATAGTCCATTTGTCCCAGTTGGAGATCCATCATGGGGTCATTGCATCAAGAGCTCTATCCTTAATTTGTATCTTATTTATTTATTTTCTTTATTTTTTTTATTGTAAATTGATAGGGACTTTACAAGAAATTGGAGAGACATAGGAGTTGTGGGGATAGTGGGGCCCACTTGAGGGGCAAGGGTCCCTTGATCTGGAGGGATCGCCAACCGGGCCTGCACGTGCTCATCCTAAGCGCACACAGGGTGCAGTGCAGGAGAGAGGAGCATAACTTTGCCTGAACCGGATGCACAGGATAGCCCGGGGAATCCCAGCCGTTGGATTAAGCGGGCTCCACATGAGGCGTACGTCGTCCGACGGTTGATATTCACTGGGCTCACATGTGTCCGGAGCATGTGATAATTTTCAGAAGGAAGAGCGGTCTTTTGCCTGATGAAGGGCCCTATTGAGTATGAGGTGAGGGGGCCTTTGCCATGTTTGTCTCCAAAAACCTGAAAGCCGCCAAAGATGCATTGACCCTCCACCAAGTCATCTTTCACACCCCTCGTGTCCTCTTTCAGTTCATGTCTTTCCCTAAAGAGCAGAAGCAAGTAATCTCCAATGGGGAAAGGCAATTACCCCGTAGGACCGGGATAGGGATACGAGTTGGATCATCATGTGGGTGAGTCGTTGAACTTTCGAAAGTCGTTAACTATCGTCCATTGAATTGAGCATTTGGCGAGCTATATTGGTCATTTGATCAAGCGTATCGCGCCTCAATATGTTTCGTTACATGCCCGATACAATAGCAAGTATGGCAACTTAATAATACCGTGCACCGTATCTTAAAGTTTCCCGAGCTGAAATTAGGTCTAAATCAGCGGACCAGGAGCGGCTTTCTTAAGAGCCCCTATTTGGATTTTGGGCTCACTAGAGTATCGTTAGGCACAAACCGACACGATAACTTGAATGGACTCAATTAGTCCTCTCGAGTGCATATAAGCCGATACATTTATGTGCATCGGCTAAGTCTTCACTCACAGGGTGGTGGGCGTGATATCATAAAGTACTTAAATTAGGAGATAGTGTGATTTGACATAAGATCTACCTATTTGGATCATGCATTTAACCTTTGAGGAGTTGAATTATTAGTTTAGGGAAATATCTCAGAAAATCTAATGTCTTTTTCACCTCAACCTTAATATCACTTTCTATCCTCCACATTCAAAACTATAATTTTGCGCCCTCGCTTTTACAACGAGGCACTAGATTGTATTTCAAAACAAACAAATTTTGAGTTTATTTACCACATACTCTCTTTCTTTTATGATAATCCGTATCACTTCTACATTCCCAACCAACTTCTCTCAGATCCGCTGTCCAAACCCTAACTCAGTTGTCCTCGACAACATTGCCCCCGCCGGTCCTGCTTCCCGCTCGTCGCCGGCCGCTCTCTCAAGACAACAGAAAACCCGACAAACAACTCGGCATGTACTAATGTCACTAGGAACCATTTACTGTTCAGCATTGGGTGCAGCAGCGGGTCCATTAGGCATAATACCTCCTGGTACAGGGAGCCATTGCCAAGGGATGGAGACACGACGTGGGAGAACAGTTGGTGGGGAGGCAAGCCAAATCAATGACTTCCAAGCTTCCAAAGTCTTCAGCCTTTGGTCGAAGCCAACGGGGACCCCCACAGGGTACAATCTGACGGTTGGCACTTCCTTCACTTCAGACATAAATAATAATGGGTTAGCTCAATGGAGTTCAATAGGTTCTGTAGCTATCAAATGTCCTATATGCGCAAGCATCAGATCACTATCCACAGATGTCGTTGCAGAGTGTACCTGGTTCTTGGAAGCCCGTTAAGCTAAGGGAAGAATGGGGGAAGAGAGGATCATGTCTTGCTCGTGTGGATTGAGACCTAAATAAGTTGGGCAAATTCACCCCTTAATTCCAAAAGATAGGGAAAATCGCTAAAAATGTCCTAAATCTATTGCAATTATGCTAATTCAGTCATAAACTTTTTTGTCAATTCAATTCTCGCCAATTCGGTCATTCGACCAATTTTGATCGGAAATAGATGACGTGGTGCATTTTGACGACGTGGCTAATTTTTAATAATGTTTTAGTATTTTTCAAATTTTTTATTTTCTTTCTCTTTTGTTTTCTTCTTTTTCCTCTAGTTGATTGCCAAGCCGGCGATAGGCCAGAGGCCGAGCCACACCATGTCAATGATTTCCCCAAAATGCGAAATGTTCATTCTTGAATTAACACGAATGCAAAAGATTTATGATTGAATTGACAAAAAAAAGTTTATGACGAATTGACACAATAATAATATGTTTACGACTTTTTTGATAATTCTTCCGACTATATAGACTTGAGAATGTTGGGATTTGATTATGCAAGTGGCTCGGATCAATTTATGAGAGAATCATTATAATTGTGTACCTAGTCAAAAGCCCAAAGAAATTATTAGTTGGTTTAAGACTAAACCGATAATAAAATAATTTAGAACCGAATTGGTACCGTAATTGTGTACCTGATTAAAAGTCTGTTAACTTGAGGAAAAAAAGGGAGGAAAAGGAGGGGAGGGGGGGATCATGTCTTGTTCTTGTGTGGACCGAAACCTGCATATGTTAGGGCAAATTCACCCAATAAATCCCAAAGTTCTTTGGCTATATGGACTTTAGAATGCTGATATTCGATTATGTAGGCGGTTGAAATTAATTTATAAGAGAATTGTTATTGGGGTGAGCAAAAAGATGGGCAAGGTAGGAGACATCTCTATTTTCTCTCGGAATCTTTCGAAATCAACCAGACGGGAGCGCCGGTCCGGTTACCTTATGGAACCGATGCTCTTCGACTTCTCTTGTCTGATTTCGGCTTTGAGGTCCAATGCAGGAATGCCAAAAACGTATCGTTAATTTAAGCAACTTGATCGTTTATGACTTTTTTACTTAAGTTTCTATTTCATTTTATTAACTTGTTGATGATAATCCAAGTGATTTAACAAGTTTAATCCACAAACCAACCAATCAGCATTGGATTTAAGTCAGGTATTTATTTTTATATTTGATTTTTATTTTTAAAACATTGATGTTGATTTTTAGCACTAGTTATTACATGGCCCAAGCGAGAAATTGTCAAAAAAGTCTTAAACCTATTGCAATTATACCAATTCAATCTCAAACCTTTTGTAATTGTATCAGTTGAGTCTTTTTAGTCGGTAAGCACCGACGTTGATTAATTTTAACAATTCTCAAATTCTAATTATTATTTTATTTTTAATAAGGTTGTTTTGTCTTTTTCTTTTCTTTTCTTTTTTTGTTAGAGTCGGCGACCTCGGCCGCCACTGGGTGAGGGCCCGTGAGCCCTTGCTACCTACGGCGAGGGTCGCGACCCTCGCCCAACTGCCAGCGAGGAGCAAGGGCAGCGACCCTCGACGACGACCTCCGCCCGGCCCTTAAAAAAAAAAGGAAAAAAAAAGACAAAAAAAAAAGAAAATAATTAAAATATTATTAGAAATTATCAACGCCAAGCCGGTTGGCCAAATAGAATAAATTGACGATCAAAATAATTTTTTTTATTAATTATTTCAAGCGATGCAATCAATTAATTTTATTTTCTTAACTCATTCATTTTTCGTAGAATAGATGCACCTTAGTTCGAGTATCACTTCGGTCTTCAGGGAAGTCAGAACATCACTTCCTAACAACTAACAAGGCCAATTGTTCCTTCCTTATCCGAGTCCGTACTCTTGCTCTCTTCACTTCGAAGTCTAACTTTTGATATAAAGTCTTCTTTTGGCCACATCAATCATCTTAATTATTCCTGCATTTTTTTCTTGGCAAACCGATAGTATTTCCCCTTATCCCATGTTTCTAAGCGGAGAAATACTGTGATTGGTGACTCTAGGTTACAAAGTTGATATACGTAGCGGTGCGACAAATTGTTACCGGGCGATGAAAGTGAGCTCGCGTATTTTCTGCGCGCTCACAATATGACACATCAATTAGTACACGGGTTTTGTACATCGATCCTAGTATACGAAGCATTTCTAGCAAATAACCAGTCGAGAGATAAGTCGTTGCTACGATGATGAACCGAAGGAGAGCACAACGAAAGCAATGGAAACGATCAAAGCACAAGATCAACAAAACACAAGAGGGAGACAAATCAGTCCATGTCCACCATGCAAGGGCTTCATCATCGACCTTAGCCCTACTCAAATAGGCTCGATTGCTTCGATTTTATGATTCAAAAATCTAAATTATTTAGCTGATTAGTCAGTAAAATACATTAATTGCTTCATTTATCGGATCATTTAAGGCGCTTTTAACAACATGGTTGAATTATTGCGCTTAGCTCTTCCACCACACATCAATTGCTATGTTTCTCCCATTGATTGGTCCCCCTTTTTATTTTATTTTTCCCAATTGCCGTACGGTTCTAAAAACCACATACAAACAAAAAAATTCGTACGAAAGCTCGATAAAATAATCTGAGGGAACTCTATGGTATTAAATGCATTGATTGAACCCTAAACGTGGTGTTGTCCTCGTCCTACCAATCAATAATGGAGGAATTAAGTAGTCTCATCTTATCATCAACATTGATTTTCTATAATTTAAGAAGGGATTAGCTGGCAATCACGTGGCATGTTTATTTCTTGATCCTTTGACTCGGTGTCCTGCTTAGGGAACACCGCACCTATTGAGATTTGTCACTTTTGCTTTGTCTAGTCCCTTAAGTACATAATCATTCGCTTCCTCTTAACTAGGAAATAGAATATATGGGACAAGTTATGCTAAAGCATTTTCAATCTAATAGTACGAAGTAGAGGATATGGACGGAACAAGATACATTAGGTAGGGATAAACTTCTTCAACGTCTCGTCAAAGATCATTAACATGTTTAGGAGATCGAATTTCAATATCTTTTGCGTCCCATTTTGATGTGGCATTTTGCATGTCGATTTTGTAGCGAAACCTCGAAAATTGAAGATGTGGAAAGGGAAAACGTCATGAGACAAGCAAGTACTGTCATTAAAGGTTATTTCTATACGCTCTTCTCAAAAGTGTAGAAGGCCATGGGGTCGATCGGTACCGCTGCCATTGTATTTTTGTTAGATTTTTGCGCAATCTTTTCTCTATTTTCAATTTAATCGACGGAACTTGACCCAAAAAACAAAATTAAAGACCCACTAAACTTCTTGAGCCCATCACAAATGAAAGCACGATTAATTCTACTCCACTAGTCTTACATTTTATCCCACGAGGTTTAGAAATATACAGCTCGCATCCTCCGTAATAAAATTTGATGCTTTGATTAGCGTTTTCATTTTTAATTTGGAGAGTTCGTTGGATGGACTGTATCAGAAGTGGTTAAATGCATGTGCATATGATTAAATAAAATGTGGAGAACCTGTCCCGCCTTTTGCGTCTGCATGTCTTTGAGCACATGCAAGGTCGGTTGGGCTTACGTTGTTGCAATGCAATGCAATGCCTTTGTCCTTTGTGTATTTTTATTTTCTATCCAATTTTCATTTTTCTTTCTTCTTTTTGAGTGAAGCAACTTAAATTCCTCTTGGCATGTCGTGTACTGTTTTTTCTAATTGATAATAATAATAATAATAATAAAAACAGCAGCCTCATGTTTAACTGTCATTTTCAACAAATGTTTAAAATGGAATTGACGCCCAATTTCGACCAAAAAAAAATTTGGTGCCCGAAAAGACCATACTAATGGCTCTTGTCGTAAGTTCCATTAGTGCAATTAGTAAATTTCGCAATCTGCACACAAAGACATAGCGCATAATGTAGCTTGTTTAATAAAATAGGATACGATAGAATCGGACCAAAAAAATAATTGGCACTTGTCGTAAATAGGGATGATCAATAGGAGGGCGGCCTACTTAGCACGAAAGGCTCGGAGGACAGATGTAGGGATTTTCGCCACAATGGGCTTTCTTAAGAAAGTTGAGCTCGTCCAACTCCGGCGAGATCGGGAGGTTTTGTAGAGTTTTCACTTCATCTTTGCGTACCGCAATGATTACTTAAAAAACGTTAGAGGAGTCGCGGTCGAAATCAACGGGTTGAGGAAAATTAACGGATTTTTCATGGCTTCAAGTGAATTAGTAGTGAATCTTTTTTGAGTAATTTTTCGTTTTTTATGAATTAAACATAAAATTATTGATATTTTCTTTTTGTCAAAGCTTATTGATATTGAACAGGAATTTTTTTTCCAAAAAAAAGAAAAAGAAAAAAGAGATGAGGAACATCTTACATAAGCAATGTTTGCCTAGGCACACGTTCACATTTCATTACCCAATCAACATCAAAGGCAAAAAGAACCTTAAACGTTGAAACGTGCAATGAATTAGAGGAGGCTTTTGAAAGGGCCCAAAACCGCCAAACCGGCCATTTTAACAAAAGCAGAGGCAAGATGATAGACATGGCCACACGGTCACAAAACTTGTCAAGGACATTGCACACTTTCCCCCATTGCACGTGCGAGTTCCCCGCGTGGCCGATGACCGCGACGGCCGTGGCGGGCGGCGCTCCTGGAGAAGAGGAGCACCACCATGACAATGTCTGAGATTTGCCATCCCCTGGCCAGCACTCTGCTCTTGCCCGCCTTGTGGTTGAATAGGAGGAGCAAGGAGAGAGCGGCCACCACCAAGCACCCGAAAAGAAAAAGGAAATTGAGTAGTAGTTTTTGTTATTTAAATTGAAACATTTTCAAGTTGAACTCGTCATTAGTCGTAAACATTTTAACAATCTTAAATTTGATGCTAATGAATCACTTAATCTTGACATTCTGAGCGGATAGAAGCAAGGCCGATGCTCAAAGGCTATTGCTACAAGAGGCGAGACTTCTCATCCTTTGCGACCAGACCATCTTGTCCTCATGTCGCACCGTAACCTTTCCTACGCGGAATGCTGTATTTCAATCTCGAGTCTATGTTGCTTTGCCATTGCTCTGATTATAATCCAGAGTCATAAGGTATCTCCTAAGTAAGCCCATGTTTTGACCGAAGCCTCCGAGCTTCGCACGAAATGGCAAGGACGCTTTGGTTCGTACCAGATCCCAATATATCAGTCTGATCTATCTCGGAGTGGCGTCCGCCTAAGGACATCCCAAGTTGGCTGAGCCTACAGTCATATTTGTGGCGTTCTACCTCCAAACTTTTGGGGTTGAAGCCCAGCTAACGAGCCACGGAGGTTCTGCAAAACGATTCAAAGATGCCAACATTGGGGTCAATTGATGCTGCAATTTCATCCACAATCTAACTCCATTTAGCATTTCGTCGCGGTAGTTGCTCCGAAGCTATCTTTGGCCCATGGTAAATCAAAGCTCGGTTCGTGTTCCGGCACGGAAAAGAGTTGCTACTTGTTCCCTACTTGTTCAGAGATTGCTGGTTAATTGTTCTTATTCTGCAGATGAAAACATATGTGCAGATTTCGACCTTTCATATGCAACTTAATAGACATTATAATTTGAAATTATCTAAGATGGACCTCAATAAATAGGGTAGAAATTAGTGTTTCTTAAATATATTTTTCCCCCTATTTTCCTCTATATATATATATATATATATATATGCGGAAAAACTCGAGATGCCGGTCGTAATTTACGAAATTGAGACCCTTCTTTTGCTTTCTACCGTGAGAATGTCCTGCTTAATCTTCTCGACAGCGCGGCTGTCTACGTCATTCACTGCTGCCGTCACTGTCATCCTCATCCTCCCTTCGTGAGCCACAATGTGAGAGGTAATAATTTCGGCTCGATGTTCGTCAAAGACATTGATCACGTCGGTCACCAAATTTCGTCGGATGGATGACCTGATCGCAAAGCAAGCAAGATTGCTGTTGGATAATTGGACGCTGATCGACGGGCTGGTGGTTGTTACTTGGCCCGACGATGTCTTCAGCTTCTCCAACCTCGCCGTCTCTTCTTCAAGGGACCTGATGTAAAGGACTGCTTCTTGCAAAGTTTCTGCCATTGGAGCCTGAAGAAACAAGAAATTAAAAGACATGATCGATAAGTCTGAATTAAGCCCAGAAAATTCACTGGTATATGACTTGTTGATATCACTGACTTCGATCGATAGTGAATTCCTAAAAGATAATTACTCGAGATGATGGAGATGATTTTGCTGTGTTCCAATGATCAACATGATCTTTAAGGTCAATTTGGTCTAGAATGCCGTGATCGTTTCGGTGATGCATGCCGATTCTTGCCAATGTAAGAAAACACCACAGCTTTTGCTCAACTGAACAACCCAGATTGACACTCTTTGTTGGAATCAAAACAGAGATCACATCTAATCAAAATTATGTCCTTTTCAATCCTCGCATTGACTGTAAAGGAGTCGTGTGAAGAATGTAGAAAGACGAATGGGAATGCAACGAAACCTTGGGACATAGGCCGGGCACCATAGACCGGAGCTTCGAGTACAACTCGGCGATGTTCTCTCTCCTGGGCTTGTCTCTCTTCGAGCCCTCCGGTCTCACTCGATCGTCATTCTCCAGCCTCCCATGCCTTCTCGCGCTCGATCCCTCCATGGTAACGGCGGTCTTGCCACGGCCTTCCATGGAGAACTCCCTTGGGACTTCTGTGCCGCTCTGGGTCAAACGAAGTCTCGTCTTCAGAATTCACTTTTCCCTAAGACACGTCCTATTCATGTCTGAAAACTCTCTCTCTCTCTCTCTACATGAGTCGTGTGTCTATGTTTCGATGTCTCCCTTACAGAACCGAATCAAGAATAAGGAGGGTGGACCGTGGACTGCTCTGCCACTTGGGCACAGCGTGCTAAAACGAGAGAAGTGAGACAACAGGAAGATAAAATGTTCTCTAGTTTCGGTTTACAAGCTTATCATGTGATTGACCAAGAATTCTTGAATGTATTATGTCCGTATGAGTTGAATACGTTCACAGCTCTTGATTTTTAGTAGGTCCCGTGCGAGATTTCTACGATCGGGCGGTTGTGGTTGGCCGAGCTCACCTGAACATAGTGCATCCTATGTTGACTTGGATCGCACACATGCTAGGTTCATGGCATGTATTTCCCTACAAGAGAAACAAAATTTAATTTATCGAATACGGTCCATAGACTTTTGATGCATGCTCGATTCAGTCCCCAAATAGTATGAAAATGTACGATATCGCCCCTTGGCTTAAGCTAATTAAACGATTGCGTTGAACAGCTTCATATTTTCCAATAACTAAACCGAACACGTAGCAAATGTTCGGGAGATCGCGTTGAACAAACGAAAAGTACCTAAAAAAAAAAAATGAAAAGCACATGGGCGGCAATGCAAATCGGGTTAAAGCTCAGAAATCACGTTAAACGAAACTAGTGCATGTCAGGTCAAAGTTCGGCACCATTTCCCTTAAAAATCCTGCGCCTGTTTTCGTTTCTAATAACGTGGGACATGTGCCATGCATGTCGCTCTGCGGGTGTGCGAGGGAGGGAATATTTTCTGCACAGGACGGTTGGAAATGGGCAGCGTACGGAGAGCCGAGAGTATGATTCGTCTCAAAACTAACTCTCTGTCTGAGTCGTATCTGTGATTCGATTTCTTCTTATGAGAACAAATTAGGAAAAGGATGGTCCCCTCCCGACACAGCCACTTGGCCACAGCGTGCTAAAACAAAAGGGGTTTGACACCATAAGAAGATGGATGTTTCGTGCGTTTGGGTTTGCATGCTTATTATGTGATCAAGGAAGAATCCTTCCATGCAATCGAGTTCATGTGGGTTCAACACATTCACAATCTTTGACTTTTGGTAGGTTTCGAGTGAGACCTACGCGATCTCGACGGTCGTGGTTTACCGAGCTCCTCGTCAACACAATAAATCTAAAATCGGATTGGGATCGAAGATGTTGGCGCGAATATATTTGGAAAGGCAAGAGGAGGCGTGCCGAGCGTGCGCATGAAAATTTGTTGAAGTAGGTAAGCACCCAACAAAAAATTATGACCATGGTCCGTTACAAGTTACGACACCAAAAGAGCCCCAACTCTATATAAAAAGTGAAAGAACGGTGGGTTGAGGTTTGACAAAGGATTTGATTAAACGAGCAATTGAAATGCTAATCATGATAGCCGTTGGATCTTTCTTGATCATGTCATAAAATCATCCGAAGGGATTAACTAACCCCTCTTTGTTTAGGGTCTATTCAACTCATAGAGGACCTTTCAGGGTTTATTCAACTCATAGAAGACATTAAGAGGGGTTAGTTAATCCCTTGGGATTTTATGACATGATCAAGAAAAGATCTATTAGCTATATATATATATATATATATATATATATATATATATATATATATATATATATATATATGTATGTGGGGTCCGTGGGCTAGCAACACGGCCAGTTTAGAGAGGATCTCAAGCAACACGAAGCACTGCACGCTCACGTGAAGCAAGGCAACATTGCATGCTGCTTTTCACGGGCAAGAACAGAGATCAAAACGTTGACAAACCAAGGAGTTCACCGTTGAGAGCCTTGCGGGATTGGTGGACCGGTAACCGTCCTTTCTACCGCGCTAGGAGCTTGGATGCCCCTACTCCCAACAAGTTGATCGTGATCGTGAAATATATATATATATATATATATATATATATGTGTGTGTGTGTGTGTGTGTGTGTGTGTGTGTGTGTGTGGCGAGATTCATGGGATTGATTCGAATTATGTGAGTTTAGTGAATTAGAATCCTTATTTTTGATTGATTTCATGTGAGACGCACAAGATATCAAGCTTGCCAGAACATATGCACACTGCCCTAGTGATCGTCGGTGATGGAAGACATTTAAAAAAAGAGACAAGACATGATCGACGGTACCGGCATGCCCGCATATTTATTTATTTTTTTTGTTCTACTTTTTTTGGTTGAAAAAAGAAAGTTATAAACAGAGGTGGCCAAGAAAGGGAGGATTTCAGCTTGGAGTTCTCCGTGCATAGTACAAAAGAGGGAGACCGACCGGCGTTAAATATGTTTATATTTCGATCGTATGGAACGAGCACCCAACCCAAAAAAAATAAAAATTTCTTGTTGTTCTACTTATCTCATGATTCAATCTCATAGCAAGTGAATCGAAACTTTAAAAGATTAAAACTCTCCATTGAAGTAATCTAACGTGAGTTTGAAAGTAGATATGTCAAATGGTGAGTCAAGTCGGGTTTGGGTCGAGTCGAATATGGTTCGATCCATATCGATCCATTTTAGTCGTTTCGACCCATTTTCATATATCCCATGCTCGATCCGGCCCATAACCGAGTCATGTTGTTCAAACACTTTAATATTTAATCATATTTAGGAAATTTTTTTTATTTATAAATTTTGAAAAAACAATATTCCTAAAACATTATGGACAATTTTTGTAATCTCTAATTTTTTTTATTTTTCTTTTCCTTCTTCCTCTTTTCTCGTCGGCCGTCCGGACTCCAGTAGCGCTTCGGCAACACCAACCAACTACAAATACGGACGATTCCGATGAGTTCAAGGTTCGTGGATTTCACGTGAGGCATAAATAGATTTTTTTGAGTATTTTAAAAATAGTCAATTTTTTTAATATTAAAATATTTTTCTTTTCTTCCTATTTTTTTCCCTCCCCGCTTGGCCGTCACCCTGCCGGCGAGCTCAGGCTTGATGAGCTCGAGTCTTGCCCGAGCTTGCCGGTGGCTCTCACCACCGGCTATTTTATAACTCTTGGAAGACAGTTGTCTTAGCTAATTCATTTAGAACCCACTTAAGCACTTAAGCTAATCCATTTTTGACCCACCCACTACCATTAAATATGAGTTGAATATGTGTTCTAGACTCAATTTGCCACCTATATTTGAAAGTGAAGAATCATGTGACTTAGATTGAAATGTGAAAAGCTTATAAGCAACCGCAAAGTAAGCCTTCACTTTACTTTTTGCAAAATAAAGTGAAGGATTTTATTGGGATATTGGATCTTGTGTGGGTTCGCTCTCTTACATTTTAATTATCGTCTTTATTTGGTCTTTTCAATTTTTTGCATTTACATCATTCTTCTGCATTACACATTGTCACATTCACCCTCCTTATGAGCCTATATTTGCCTGACTCGGTTAACCATTAAACAAAGACCCTGTTTCGGGCCCACGACACAATGAACATTTTAGTGGCCCTATGATGAGGATGACGGGTCGGTTTGGTTCGGCTTTAAAAATGTGCTTTGGAGAAATGCAAATACGCTTAGCTAATGAGCTTTGAAAAAACATACAAATGGCGTTTGGTAAAAAAGGGTTTGAAAAAAAACTTTGGGCTAACTAATGTTTGGCAAAAAAATTGCAAAGGGGCTTTTTGTGTAATATTTCTTTTTTAAATACAAAAAATCAAACCCTAGACTAAGGTTGCCGGCGGGCCAGATCCGGCTCGCGGAAGTTGTCGGCTGAGGCTGCGGCCGTCGCCCTAGGGTTTCATTTTTTTAAATATTTTTTTAATAAAATAAAAAGGAAAGAATATAAGTGGCAAAATCGAAATTCGGAAGAATTGGTGAGGGTAGTTTTAGAAGAAAAAAGCCTAGGTCAACATTTGGCCAAATGCTGATCTCTATCAGCACTAGGCTTTCGGCTTTCCTAAAGTTCGACATTTGGCCAAATGCCCCTTTGAAACAAGTTGTCAAACACCTTAGCATTTTGCAAAGGGACTTTGGGCCAAACGCACCTGTAATCGAGGCCCAAAAATATCCACACTAATCGCGCTTGTTGTAATTAGAGATGATCAACAGGTGAGTAATTTCCATATTTCATTCATTTGTAACACGTAATATCTTCAAATTATTTGAAACTCATTTGATTAAATGTTGATTTTGACCTCTCCTATGCTTGACAATTTGACACACCCGTCCAGCTCTAGAAAATTGATTTTGGTTCCATATTCTGGACGTAACGAACCGTTCCCACTTTTCCACCTTGGTCGTAGCTTATAAAACGCCTAATTCATGACTCCTTAGCTTTCGAATAGTGAACCCGATTAATTCACGGGAGGGAACCTTCCAAAAGGGCATAATGATCCGCCCGTGTCGACGCAACGGGATGATAATGCGGGGCCGTCGTATCAAAATCCTAAATTCAATCATTGTCCCAGCTCTCTCTTTGAACTAGAGATGGTCAATTCCGGGTGGATCACTTGAGCAATAGGCTTACACGATAATGCTTAGGGATGAGCAAATCGGACCGATCGAACCCGGACCGGTGGTTCGATTCTTGGTTCTAGGGGGATGTGGTCCGGTTCCGGTTCCTAAAATTGAAACCGGTGACCGGGCGGTCTAGTTCCCGGTTCCGGGGATATAGGACTGGACCGGATCGGTCATTTTTTCTTTTAAAAAGTAACTCTAATCATTTGTAAGAGGAATGTGCAGTCTTGAGCCTTCCTCGGAAAATTATTGAGTTGTTGAGCTGCTTTTCCAGAAAAAAACAGCATCCACCTTTGGAGGACCAGCAAAGAGGACATAATGGAGACGTCCATCCCAAATAAATGATTCAAGTAAAAGCTCCCATAACAACCAGTTTAGAGCAAGCAATTTATAAGCATTCTCGCCTGGATTCTCAGCCTTGGCAGTGTTCTGAATACCCATCTGATCCCACCTAGAAAAGAAAGTGTCGATCTGAGATAACAGCTCTTATAGAATAGAGCAAAAGGACAAGATTAAAAAGGAAAGTCAACTGTGTCTAATGAAACTCAGAAAGAAGAGACAAACTACGATCAATATCCTCTTTCTAGTGATCCTACAGAAGTAACCTGTGCAACACCAATGCAGGACCACCGTACTTGAACAAATAAGGAGAAATTTGTCAAGTCTAAAATTCGCAGAAATTTGTCATGTTCGGTCCTTAGAACCTCTCAGGAACCGGACCGGACCAATGGTTCGATCGGGTTCCCGGTCCCCGTTTCCAAAAAATGGGAACGGGACCACCGGTCCGATTTTCGATTTTGAGGGAAGCCAGACCGGACCGGGAACCGATCACCTCTAATAATGCCTGGCCCCCCCTTTTTTTTTTAATATAAAGTATAGGCTTAATTTCCTAAAAAATTCCTAACTTTATGTCAAGTCCCAAATCTATCCGAAATTTTTTGTTTGTTTCGAGAAAAAAAACTTAAACTTTTAGGTCCAGTCCCTAATCTGTCCGCGTACCTTTTTTTGTCTCGAAAAAATTTTAAAGTTTACATTCGGTGCCAAATTTATCCCGAACTTTTTTTGGCTAAGAAAAAATCACCAAAACTTTTATTCTATTATCAAGTCTGCCCCATTAGCCCTCTATAAAAAAATCACCATTAATCGTCTTCAAAAACCACCATTAATCATCTCTAATTTTTATATCCTAGAATAATTTCATTTTGAAGAATTTATTTATTGAGATAGATTTGATATCCACATGAAAATGCCACGGTCATACCTATTGCTCATTATTTTGCTAATGTGAGTTTTTCTTATCGATGTTGAAATATCATGTCAAGTTGAACGTGGACTACGGGGCCGATTTGATAATAAATAGAAAATTTGTGATTTGATTTCACACAAAACAAAATTCAAGATAGGTTTAAGATCGTATCTAAAGTTTGAGATTTTTTGGAAATAAGAAAAGTTCAGGGTAGATTTGAGACTGTAACTAAAATTTAGGGCTTTTTTCGAGAAATAAAAAAACTCGGGATAAAATTTGGAACCTGGACCTAAAATTAATCATTTTTTTTAAAGGGAATTAGGCCATAAAGTATACGTTATGGATTGGTTTGGACATTACCGTAGGCTTGACCTTCGGATCTGGCTGGATCCGTTTAATGATCGATTCCACTTTGACCCTTTCCTCAGACCCAAACTCTCGCTGTTGACCACAACCTCCAACTCACGAGCAAATTTGGAGGGTCGGCGTCCATGGCCGTGGAGGGCGCCGAGCTTCCAGATTCAGGGCCACGCCGCAAGAGATGGTCGCCGTGGCTTCTCCATGGCCACAGGACTCGACTCTAAGGACGGGATCCCTGCTGCCATGGACGACGATAGAGATCTCGCCGATACTCACTATGTTTATTTTGGAAAATTAGAATCAACGGGGGAAGTTTAACTTGATTCAAGGCGACCACCCCACCGCCTTCAAGAATGAGATTCTCCCTTAGATACAGAAGCCCCCAGCGAGTCAACACGTGTAAGCAACTTAATCTCTCTCTTTCACCCGGAAAAAATCTCTCAGCATTGACTTCCTTTTTGACTCAGTAATCGTTTTTTTATTGCAGAAACTTCCACTTCCACCCGATGTAAACCAAAAAGCTATTTCGAATATTTTTGAAATCTTTTGAGGACAGGTGAAAGAAAGGAACGTTAGCGGGTCGGCTGATCTCATTATTGATTGCCGATCGCCACGCACTTGCTTAGCTTTGCCCCTCTTGATCAGCCATGGGTTCAGCTGTCGTTGCTGCTGCTTTTTCTCGCCTTGATCTCCATCCAGCTGCCCACGCTTCTCTCGGACTTTTCCCCCTCCTTTCCCCCCCCCCCCGTTTGCGCCGTGGTTTCCCCTAAAAAAAGCCCCCCTTTTTTTCCTTTTTTTTCTCTCCCGGTTTACTTTCTAAAAAGTTTTGGGGTTTGGCTAAAAAAAAAGGGCTTTTTCATCGGGGGTTACTTTTAAAAAAAAAAGGGAAACTGTGGGATCCCCAACAGAAGTTGTTTTTTTTTTTTTTTATGTTGTTTGGTGGCTCGAAAAAAGGAAGGAAAAAAAAAAAAAAGGGAAAGAAAGGAAAAAAAAAAAAAAAAAAAAAAAAAAAAAAAACAAGAAAAAAAAAAAATAAAAAAAAAAAAAAAAAAAACCAAAAAAAAAAAAAAAAAAACAAAACAACACCCCCATTAACCACCCATAACAAACCCCAACCTTTCTCTCTCTTTTTGTCTGTTTTTGTGTACCGATTTGGGTGGAAAAAAGAAAAAAAAAAAAAAAAAAAAAAAAAATGAAAAAAAAACCTTCTTGTCTTCTGCCGTGTTCCCGTTAAATAATACATATTATATAAAATTAAAAAAGAAAGGATTAAAAAAAAAATTAAGAAATAAAAAAAAAAAAAAAAAAAAAAAAAAAAAAAAAAAAAAAAAAAAAAAAAAATAAAAAAAAAAAAAAAAAAAAAAAAATTTAAAAATAAAAAAAAATTAAAAAAAAAATATATTTTAAATTAAAGAAAATAGAAGAATGTTTCCAATATTTGCCGAAGAAGACAGAAACGAGACTTTATAAGCTGGGACGATTGTCTGTTTGATCTGTCTGTTGATAATTTATTTTTCAGCTAGTCATTTTTCCAAATGATTTCAGGTGGACCATATGTGGAACCATCAGTATGCAGCATTTCCTAAATGAAAGACAAGAAAGTCTAATGAGGTCGTAGGGGCGTGATCAAATTTGAGTATATGAACCGAATAAATTTGACTGGTTATCTGTTTAAGCTATAGTATAGTGCTAATGGCTCCTTTCTGCTGGTTGTATCAGCTTACTGGGTGGACTCTCTATGGATTTTAGTTGAAGATGGGAGTCCCAGATAGATTGTTATTGATACTTTGAAGGTGGAAAGAACCCAAAATAAACAAAGAGGAATGTGTCATAGTCGTCATTTTCTAAATTTTTATTTAGCTTAAGTTGGTAACGGAGGTCAATCAAATTCTCATCTTGTCTACGGTTTCGTGTTACTCTGAGATTTTGTCTGACGTTGTTGGTGCAACAAAATTCCAACCAAAAAATTTAAGCTATTAGTTGGAGAGAGACTATATGAAAAGGCACGTCGAATAAATAAATTGGGAGCCTCACACTTGAGATAATTCTAGGGAAATAAGCTCTGATGTCTTGTGAAAAAGTCCAACCAAAAAAAAGTTAATTTACTCTGTAACGGAGACTACATGAATATAAGGGTTTTATGGGCTCGTAGACAAGTGATGTGGTATACTTTAACAATTAGAAAGAAAGTTAAACAAGCAACTGTAACATGTGATGTTGACGTGATACCTAAGCTGATGTTGTCGATTTATTCTCATTCCTCGACCTAATAAGACCCAAATGGATATTATGTATACTGGTATTGATTTCTCTTCTAAAAAGTTATAAGACACAGACTTGTATGATTGCTGAAAAGAAAGACTTAAAATCTGCTGTCTTAAGCGCATGTTGGCTTGAGCCTTTGCTAACAATCCCACTTTCACATCCAGTCTTTCTCCCCCCAAGCTCTGACTGTACAACTAGACTTAGCATAGGTTTAACTTCTCTATAATTACATGTCTATAGTGAAACCAACACTCAAAATCGTTCAATAATGGCAAAACTAAAATTGTTGATGGATACTGATCTTCCTAGAACTTTTGCTACCAGACTTGCTTTCACTAGTTGTTAGCCAAATGAGAGAGAAGGGTCCATTTAATGTAATAAAGATTAAAAAAAAATGGCACAAAGATAGGTAGTGTCAAGATCACAGAACTTTTCTACGTGTCCAGTTGTTTTAAAGGGCAAGATGTCCTACTAAGTATCATTTTTATGAGTTTGAAACTGCAGTTGACTGGGAACCACTCGATCTTGAGGCAATGATTTCTTTCATGTGCCAATGTGCATCGTGTACAAGAATGAAATATCCGATATTTAACCTTAAAGATTTTACTCTTAAAGTTGTTTTTTTTTCATTAACTTTATATGTTTAGGTTGCTGTTCTGATACTCGTTCTTTTCTTGCTTCCCCATTTTTGGCAGGCACCCTCAATTACTCTTGCACGAAATCCCCTGCTTCAGTTGAAGAGAAAACAAAACAAGATAACGAATCAATTTTGAACCGTAACTACTTACCTTTGATCTGCTTGATGTCTCAAGTTGCTTTATGCTGGTTTGTAGATGAGTTCATGCTAAATTTGGTTGCCTTCTCCATTTATAGCCTGTCATTGGGTCGATTGCGGAGGTGGCTCCTGTAACAAGACTTCAAGTGTCTCGTACAGTTGCCTATGTGACGAGGGCTACTACAATCTCTTCAATCTCACTGCTTTCCCATGCTACAAACAATGTAAGTCCTCGTTTGTTTTTCTCTGAACAGGAAAGAAACAGTTTTTCTTATGGACCTAACATAGGTCATATCCCTCGCTACATAAGATTGAAAGGTTTTTGTTTTTAAGAACTTCAGTGGTTGTGAGAAATGGTGGTTCTCTAAGGATTAGCATTTCCATTTTTCCTAATGCGGCAATGATTGGTGAGCCTAATAAGGTGATTCCTTTTGAAGGTGCAATTGGAATGGATTGCCCGAATCTTTGGATGTCATCTTCAAATAATACTGCTTCGGCACCCACTTTGGCAGATAGTGATGGGTCTAGAGGTAAGGTTTAAGCGAAGTCCCAAACTCAATTGGCTTTTGAGCTCTCTGAAATGCAACAACTACTCTTTTGCTGCTAGTGAAAAGTACTAGATATACTAACAAAGGTTCATGTGTTTCATTTGTGCTCGTGAAAGAGAAAGATGATTAATTTACTTGAGTTCAAGCACAGGCATGAAAAACTAAAGAAAATTTCTTTGGAGAAAGTTCAGTCTTGATGTGGAAGAAATTGACAGGGGGAAAGTTGCAGTTTATGTTTACTGAATAAAATCCATCAAGAGCTGGCCAAAAAAGCAAAAGGGAAAAAGTATAACATCAGTCAAGGGACTTTGTTCTTAGGCTGAATCATGTCTTCGATGTCTCTGTTCTTTCTGCAGCAGGCTCACTTATGCGAGGGAATTCTCACTGGTTGGTTGCCCTGTTGTTCTTTTTGGGCATCGTTCAGTGCCCGTAAGGCAAAAGGTAAAGTAGAAAGCTGATATCTCTTGTGACAAATTCGAATTGCGGATGATGTTCCTGTGAATAACCTTATGCGGAGGTCCATTTTGATGCCTGATTTGTTGTACTGTTAGAGCTGTTGTGCAGATTAGTTGATTGAACCCAACGGACAAGTGAATGTGAGTGAATAAAAGTTTTCATGAGAGTGACATGTAAGTAATGTAAGTAGATTATCCAAATCTCATGCTTGTATTAGTTCTTTTATTTCCTTAAGTTCTAGCACATAAATCGTCTTGCTCATGAGCTCTTTCTTTTTATGCTCATTCCTAGAATTTATAACAAGAATGTAGGAGTATTTCGCTGTTTTCTTTTGCAAGAAGCTTTACTGTAACAATGTGTCAAGACAGAATATTCAAGTGGCGAGCTATGAGAATTCATCTCTATTTGTCTATCATCTAAGCGGCAAGCTATCTTTCCCCGACATGGGATTAGGATGTTACGGTTGTGCATACTTTCTTGACCAAATATGTCCGGTACGTTGAATAACATGTAAGGTGCGTAATTGCTTCGTATCTTTCCTCATTGCTTCGGCTATGTCTTTTTTCTATTTGTACTTTCTTTTGAAATAGCGATGATGCATTGGTAAAAAAGATTGATAATTTTAGGACCTACGTTCATTCGGTACAACATCCTTGGCTTTTTCACTGTTAACCATTGAAGATCGATTTGCTTAACATGCTTCATGCATGCAGAATGCAAACGATGCGGAGTTATACTTTTGATCGGGTTCACCATTCATTGGGTCTGTTGAAGTTGTTAATAGAACTCGGTATTTTTATTTGATGAAAAGAGCGATATATATGTGGGTAAACACTCAAAACCCATAAAAACTATTATACCTTTTTACTCTACTCTCCCTCAAGCTGGGGCATGGATATTAAGCATGCACAGCTTGTTATAGATATGCTCAATCCTACTACTCTATAGAGATTTGATGAAAATATCAGCTAGTTGTTCACTAGTCCTAATATAACTAGGAGAAATAACTTTAGTATGAAGTTTTTCATGGATAAAGCGGCAATTAACTTTAATATGCTTGTTACATTCATGGAATACTTGGATTTGAAGCAATATGGGAAGCTGCTCTATTATCGCACCACTACTCCATTGCCGCAGGATCTTCGAATCCAAGTTCAACTAGTAGCTGATCAATCTAAATTAACTCACAAGTAGCTTTAGTCATAACTTTGTATTCGATTCTGCACTTGATTTAGCCATAACACTTCGCTTTTTACTCTTCCAAGATACCGGGTTTTCTCTCACAAAGGTGCAATAACTTGATGTAGACCTCCTATCTATAAGAGATCAATCAACATCCGAGAAGGCTTCCACTCTTATGTGACCATAATCCCGATAAATGAAATGCTTGAGCTTTATTCAAGTATGTCAGAATTTTGATTACAACATCCCAATGTGAGGTACGGGGAAGATATAAAGCGACTCACAACACTCACCAAGTAAAGAAATATCGGGTCGAGTGATAGTTAGATAATTTAATTTTCCAACAAGTTTTCGATACTTTTTTGGATCATGTAACGTTCACCATCCTCTGCCATTAATTTCGAGCCCACTTCCATTAGTTTATCCAGTGGTTCAGCTCCTAACATACCTGTCTCTCGTAAGCAAATCCAAAACATATTGTCGTTGTGAGATATAAATATATTTCTTCGCCCGTGCCACTTCGATACTTAAGAAATATCTCAATCATCCCCAAATCCTTTGTATGAAACTACCGTTGCAAATACAGTTTCAACTCTTTAATCTCTATGGAATCATCTCCGAGTTATGACAAATCATCTACATAAACTACAATGAATATCCGACTAGCTCTAGACACGTGGTAAAATATAGAATAATCTCCAAGTACATCTGCATAGCCCAAACTCGGGAGTATCGACTCAATAAACTTCCCGACCCAGGTTATGGGAGACCTTTTCAAATCATATAAAGATTTTTTTAACTACGGACATGGCCGGACTTCCCTTGAGCAACAAACTCGGTGGTTGCTCTATATACATCTCTTTTAGTGAATCTCCATGAAGAAATGCATTCTTAACATCAAGCTGAAATAGAATCCAACAAGCAAAAGTAGCTAAAGAAAGTAAAAGATGAACGTAGGTCATCTTAGCCACCGGAGAAAAAGTATTGCCATAGTCACCCCACAAACCTGTGCTTACCCTTTAGCAACTAGTTTGGCCTTGAGACGAGCAATAGAACCATCGAGTTAACCTTGATAGTGAACACCCACTTACATCCAATGGCCGCCTTTCATGCAAATAAAGGAACAAGATCCCAAGTCGATTTTGGTCCAAGTGCCAATAGTTCCTCATCCATATTGTTCTCCGGCCTTGACCGGCTAATGCTTCAAACAATAGTTTTAGGAGTAGGATTTGTATCAATGTTTAGGTTGACTCGATAAGAGTCATATAAATAAGAATATGAGACAAACTATATAATAGGGTGTTGGGTACAATTGCGAATTCCTTTGCGGTGTGCAATAAGGATATCAAGGTCGAGTATATGATTGACTTACCTCGGGCTTAGAAGACGAAGAAGACGAAATAGGTTGAGGTACATTTGGAGGGGCTCCACATGCTGATGGGAATTTCGCTTGTAAACATACTAGATTGGTCGAAGAATAGCCGGAGAGTCCAAAGTAGATGGTGATTCCATAATAACGTATGTCAAGGAATCATCATCCACTGTAGGAGGCTCCATTGAATTATCGGAATAAACAGTAGAGTAAAAAAGGGAGATATCCGCAATGGTAAAATACTTATGCAAAGGAAAGTAACAATGTTAACCCTTTTGGGTACGTCAATACCCCATAGAAATGCATTTAAGAGATCGAGGATTAAGTCTGGAAAGTCTTGGACCATGGTCACGAATGTAATAAACACAACCAAATAAATGAGATAGCAAATGAAACGAGGAATCGAAGGAAAAAGAAGAGAGTTGGAAATTACACCTTTAAGAATAGAGGACAACATGCGATTAATAAGATAACACGCTGTCATAACAAAGATCGGCTGAAAGGATTTATCTACCTTCATTCAAACATCAAAGAACTAGCAATTTCTAATAAGTGATGGTTTTTTTTTTCGGCGATACCGTTTTGTTGTGGTGTATCCAAACAAGAAAATTGATGAAGGATGCCTCGTTGGGACATGAATTCGGGAGAAAGTCTTAGAAAAATACTCTTTGGTATTATCACTTAGAATAATACGGATAAAAGCTGAAAATTTGGTATGTACTTCGTTAACAAATGCACAAAAAATAGAGAAAAACTCAGAACAACTTTTGATCTTATATAGCCAAGTGGCTCTTGAATAATCATCTACAAAAGTAACGAAGTACTTGAAACCCAACTTTGAAATAGTAGGACATGGACCCGAAACATCAAAATGAACTAAAGCTAATGGCTGAAAAATCTGTCGATTAAGTTTTGGAATATAACTAACACGATGCAATTTCTCAAATTAACACGACTCACACTTAATACTAGATAAAAAATGAAACCGTGAATCTAACTTCTTTAAACTTCCCAAAGAGGGATGTCCCAAGCGACAATAAATTTGATATGGAGAAAGCGTTGAACAAGTAACAACGATAGCATCGTCAAACACGTACTGCCCCACGACATATGTCCTTTACCAATTGTTTTCTTCGTCTTCAAATCCTAAAAAACACAGGAATTAAGATAGAAAGTTACGGAATAATTATATTCTTTGGTAAGATGGTTAACGAGATATAAGGTTAAATGGAAAATTTGAGAGCTATATGATATAAGATAAAGATATGGAGGATGTTAGGGAATCTGCGTCCGTCCCTTTTCTTGTTGATAGAGAGCTATCAGCTAATGTAACATTAGATATAAACTCATGAAAGGTAGAAAAGATGCCCGAAACTTCGGTCATATGATCGATAGCACCTGAATTAATGACCCGGAAGCAAGAGGTAGACAAAAGGCATCTTTGTGGCATTATTTGTCTAAGCAAAAGTAGCAATAGAGAAGGAAACTTCTTTGAGAAATCTAGAACGATTGTACCTAGCAAATTCCTCTTCAAACATTACGATCGGTGTTCCTCCTTCGGAGGATCGCGAAATGACATCCGACTCTCTTGCATTGGCTACATTAGGCTGCAGCCAAATGAGGGGGCCTTCCGTGAAGTTTATAGCAAAAAAGTTGAATGTGTCGATGTACAACGCATTAATGACATGTTCATGCAAATTCGGTTTGTATCACCGGAGGTATATTATATGAGCGTGGTTGATCTCTACTAAACCCACAACTACTACCAAACCCGTGGTCACAACTACTACTATGACCACCACCACGGTTCCCTTGGGTTGCCAAAGCTAAGGTATCACCTATAGGAAATCTATCCTTAGATGATTTACGTGAAACCCTTAAGACATAGGAAAAAATCTCCGTTAGTGAAGCCACATTATTTCCTCAAAAGAATTTATGAACCGAATCGCATCAAATTATGGTCTCGGTGCTCTCAAAAAATCCCATAATAGCAAATTGTTCTCTTGCTTCTACATCTTCTTAACATTAGAGGCAATTGGCAAAAGATAATTAAACTCCTCGTACATTAGTTTAAAATTAGCAAAAAATTTAGTAAGGGGTTGACCTTTTTACGTCGACTCTAAAAAAATCCTGAGAAATTTTATAGATGCTTGAGAGGTTATTTTGTCTAGAATAAAAGGACATTCAAATAATCCCATAAGTCCTTAGTTGTAGTAACACATGTAACCAAGACAGCCACATGAGATTCCATAGAATTCCATATATTCCCAAGAATTCTGGCATTCATGATATCCCATTTTGTATTAGCAGAAGATCTTTCACATGTTAGATAATGATATTACTCCCTCCCGGTTAATACCACCACCACAATTCTCCTCAATTGCTAGAAATTAGTGACACCAACAAACTTCTCTTCGTCAAATGACTAAGGGGACGAGACATGACCTTAGTTGCTACTTCTTTGCTCTCTGCTATAACATGAGCTTAAGAACAATCTTAGGATCGATAAATTAGAAATAAGACACTTCTACGAAATCGGGAACAAAACTCCATGAACTATCACAACTCCACTAATTACCAACTAAATCAGCACCTTCAACCTCACATAAATCGGAAAACCAACACCAACAACCAATAATCAAGACCCCATAATCAACAGCCAAGACCTCACAATCCAATACTCACAAAGATACATCAACAAGACCACCAACAAAAGCTAAGATTCCAAAAATTCACAACCAACAATCCCATCACCGCCTAATAGCCCCATCACCAGTACAACCGGAGTCGGCAAATAGAGCAAAACATTAGCAAACCATCAAGAACATAAAAAATAGACTAGAATAGTTAACTAGAAGGGGCTAGAGGACGCCAAAGCTAGGCTCGCTGGCCTAGGCAACTTCGGAGGACCCTAGATCTGGACTTGCCGGTCTTGTGTGACGTGGGGTATAGGCTTCTTCGGCCTAGGCGATGTCAAGTTTTGGCTCGCCGGGCACGGGGGACCTTGGATTTGGCTTCGCCAGGCCTGGGCGACTTCGTATTTTGGGGTTGTTGATGAGCTCTAGTGAATTTGATGTGTGGCTGGCGGTCGTCGGTGGGAGGTCGACGATGGTGGTCGACTCGGGTGGTCGACGGAGGTGGCTACCTAGGTTTAGGGTTTCAACAAGGCTTAGATATCATGTTGAAGTTGTTAACATAATGCATTATTTTTATTTGATGAAAAGAACGATATATATACGTACTAAGGTAAACACCCAAAATCCACAAAGATCATTGTACCCTTTGACTCGGGTCAAGTCGGGTTTGCTTTGGATATGTCTTGATTTTTCTTTTATTTTCGTTGTTCTGAAAGGTGGTGGAATGAATCCATGCATATGCTATTCCTTATTATCATTATTTTTTTGGTCGATGCTATTCCTTAATTAAGTTGAGGGAAACTACATTGAATGGATCGACCTTAGAGCTGATGAATTTGTTTGGGCTAAGCAATGATGTTAAGGGGAAAATGATCGTCGGAGTGAATCTTAAAGTGGCCCAGAAAAAGGTTACACCCCGTACATGGCCACCTACAAATCACAAGTTTCTTGGGTCTTGACTGTATGTTGCGATGTTGAGGTCCTGGATCCTTATCTCCTTCAATTAGTTAAAATTGACTCTTTTCATGAGAAAGAAATGAAAAGAAAAGGAAAGATCCTAACCAACTCATCAAGTTGTCAATTTTTTTTCAGTTAAGTTCTTAAACTTTTAATCTCTATTAATCAGGTTTTTTAAATTTGCATAAACTTTCTAATCAGATCAAACTGCTCTGCGTCCATTCCTCAAAGCCAGCATGGGTCTAAATCTCCTCAAGAACCACTTTCAAACTGCGATGATAATGAAAGTTCTCCGTATGAGTACTTCCTCCATACTTTCTACATTGGACTCTCGATGACTCCAATGAGCACATCAAATTCAATTGACCTGATTTGAAACAGGACAGATTTATAAAAGATAGGCAAAGTCAAAGATTTGGTTGGATAATTTAGAAATTCAAGGGTTTAATTGGAAAAAACAACTAAGCTCAAGGACCTAAATCCGAATGTTAACTACGTAAATGTCATCATGACACGTGGTATGATGTTATAGTAGCACAAGATTATTAATCACCGTTTGTTTCTAAAAAAATAAATGATTTGAAAATTTTTTCCTAAAAATGATTGCTCGAAATAAAAACAAAAATGAACAAATCAAAAGTATTTTCATCGTTCACGAAAATTTTGAGACTTAAATTGTGGTCAATAGTGAAAAGATTCTTCGTTGACTAATTATTTCAAGTGACATAAGCGATTGTTTTTAGAAAAATATTTTTCAAATTATCAACTATTCGCGAAACAGATAGATTTATCTCCAAAATTGTTCCTCTATAATCTCTAATAGTAAAACTAATATGTGCTTATATGTATGTGGCTTCATAATCTATCTCTATGAAAAGCTTGTGTCAAACTTTGACAGTCAAAGGGCCTCACTAATCATCACATCATAAACTAAGGGGGCTTTTGGCAACGATTTTGATAAAAAAAAAAATCAATTTTGATCAAAATTGATTTTTTTCGATTCTCGTTATCTAGGGCAAATTTTAGAGAATCGAAAGCTTTTGGTAAATGTACAAAATTTCTGTTCTTGGAACATAAATGTGTTTGTGTAATCGCAGAAATTTTATGTTGCCAAGAACAATTTATCTTCCCAATATTTTCATTTAAGTTAAATAATTATGTTTTGTCATTATATAACATCACTAATAAAATGAATATAGATCATGCATAATCCGTGATTTTTCTATTTATTTCTTGGAGCATGAAAGCATATGCAAGATCTTTAAGAAAGAACATAAGCTCAATAGGCAATTTGTACTTAAATTTCGGTCTTTTTTCTCAAGAAAATTACCAAAAAAATCATAAATCTATTGCAATGTTGTCAATTCAGTCTTAAACTTTCTTTTTTCTAGCAATGGAGTCCTAAACTTTTGCAATTGTCGCCAATTCGATCCATTTGGTGGTTGGTATTGACGTGATAAATTTTTAATAATAATTTAATATTTTTGACTGTTTTAATAATTTTTTCCTCGGTTGATGGTTAGTAGGGCTACAGGCCTAAACCAAAAGAAAACAAAAAAGAAAGGCAGAATAATTATTTAATATTTTCCACATCAGTATTTGGTAGGGCCACTTCAAGATCGACCGGGCAATTGGCTAAATTGGCATAATATAGGAAAAAAAATATCAAAATATAATGAAAAATTTGCCTCGTCGGTGTTGGCATTGTCATATCAATACTAACCGATCAAATAGGTTGAATTGACATAATTACAAAAGGTTTAAGACTCAATTTGCGCAATTGCAATAGGTTTAGGACTCAATTGGCACAATTGCAATAGGTTTAGTACTTTTTTAGTAATATTTATATTGCTTCTCAAAAGTGATTCTAGAACAAAGAATCAATTTTTATTTTTAATTTTGTTTCTGCTCCAAATCTATTCTCGTGAACGGAATCATAGAAATTGAGAACCAAAACCATTTACGTCACCAAACAGATATCTCACATTTGTCTATTCCGAAAAACGGAATCGGAAAATCGAATAATTGCCAAATAAGCCGTAATAGTCCCATTGAAGTTTTAAACTTATTGTACGGATGCTAATTTAGGTTTAAACTCGTCAATTTTTTCGATGTAGTCCAAATCTTTTAAGCAAAATTTCAATGTAGTCATTTCGATCTACTTTCGTCAAAAATCACCGACGTAATAATCTAATCATCACTCGGTCATCTTACGTGACATATCGTCATGTTAGCAATTTCCGATGGAAATTGATCGAAAGGACTACATTAAAATTTCATCCAAGGGTTTATGATTAAATTGAAAAAATTGAAAAGTTTAATATTGAATTACCATCCGTATAATAGATTTACAGCTGATTGGGTAATTTTCCTCGCTAATTAGCTACTTATAGAGTGAGATTATCAAAGGCAGCGTGGAAGTTGGTGGTAAAATAGAAAGTTTTTCGATTCAGGATGATTTTTTTTTTTTAGAAATCTGTTTCATGTGCTTGTGGTAGGCAAATTACAAACGGTCACATCAACCCCTAATGAAATGATCACATCGATTGGATTGCCTATCGAGTGAGTACGTACCATGTTCCATAGAAGGTGAGGTTGAAGTTTACGGTATTGAAAGTTTCTTATTTTCATGATGGAGTTGAAAAACTAGTAAAGTGCTGCAAGAGACGTCCGAGGATTAAATTCTACTCGGTTGGATAAGTGACTGGCTAAAGGAGGAGGAAGAAGGAATAAAAACAAAATAATTCAAAAAATATTGAAATAATAAAAAAAATTATTCATATCGGCATTGGTGGCCAAAGTTGATCGAGATGGACTGAATTGAAAAAAATCACAAAGATTTAGGACTAAATTAGTAAAAAAAGTTGAGAACTAAATTAACACGATTGTAATAGATTTATGACTTTTTTGGTAATTTTCTCTTATTTTTGGAGATGACTTTGTAAAGCTATAGCTATTAAATGTATGGATTAGTGAAGTTAGGCAGATTTACCGTAAATTACGCATCAAATGAAAATTTGAGGAGAGGAAGAAAGAGTAACTTAAAATGCATAGAAAGGGTAACTTGCGCATCAAACTCTAAAAACCTCATCTATCCAGCTGGCCCGATATTGGAAATGGCACATAGCGGTCGCTTATTGGTCGGTGGCAGGCTGACGTCATAATTTCTTTTTTGGAAAAAGAAATTATTTTTCCAAAATTTGACTAAACTTTGACCGATTATAATTTTTCCGTCCGACCATCGATTACCATACATGCCCATGGAAAGATCATGACTTGACACTCTAGAAAACGAGGTACATTTTCCAAAAAAGTGTTAGGATCACCAATTTCTGAGAATCGAGTCGAACTAATGGTTCCACCTTCCAGCGTCGAAAAGCTTATGAATTAATCTTTTGATGTGGAATGAAAGGATCAAACCAAATCATAAAGCTCCAAACATAACACGATCGAACGATCATAATCAAAAGATGTGTACCTCAAGCTTCAGTCATCCGATTCGAACAAACTAGGTGTCATCATAGATCAATTGACGAGTATACTCAATTGCACCCCTTGATCAAACCTTAAAATGGGATATAGATTCTTTCGATTTTCTCAGCGGCCGGTGAGGCATTGCGGCCCTCGTCTAGTGGCCGGCGAGGGCCAAGCGACCCTCGCCCGGTGAGGGCCCGACAACCCTTGCCGGCCACCGAGAAAAAAAGGATAGAGGAAAAAAAAAAAAAAAAAATGAACAAATAGAAAAACATTAAAATACTATTAAAAATTATCCGTTTCAACGCCGTCCGTACCACGTAGGATGGCCGGTGTTCACGTCAGCGATTTCCAATTAAAATTGATTGAATAGACTTAATTAGCGGAATGTGAAAATATTTACGACTCAATTGACAAAATTAAAAAATTCAGAAGTGAATCGATAAAGTGCAATAGATTTAAACTCTTTGGACAGTTTTTCCCGTACCCAATTAATATTAGATTAAGTTATGGTCAAATCACTGCGTCTTGTCCGGTGCTTTAAGACGGCAACTTTAGTTATACGAACATGCTCAGCAATCATGCACATTATAATGGGCGATGGAGAAGGAAGGCATGGGCAACCTCGGCGTGGTGATTTCTAGGGAGCGCTTGGTCGTCCGTTGAAAAAGAAAGTCTAAGAACTTTTGATTTCAATTCACACGTAAGTTTTAAATTTAGGACTATTGTGCGAAGCAATTGAAAAATTTAGAAACGAATTGAAATCAATACATAATATTTAGAACTTTCAACCTATTGCTCCTTGAAATTGAAATTTATTAGATTTCCGTTGCTTGAAGCTTCCTTCATCTAAACAACTCATTGACTTGAACCAAGATCCACGTAGATGAATAGAAACGATGTTAAAACAAATCTGTGGATACTTATTTATGTAATCTACTTCCCTTGATCAACCCTAAGAAAATACATGATAAACCGGAGTTCCATTCGGATAGAATAAGCCCCAATTTCTCTCCACGCCCGGAGGCTTTTGATCCTCATTAAACATTGCAAAGATGAATCCTTCCAAGTAGTGCCCAGGCCTCTTAGGAGTTCCTTGCTTGGCAAGAAGCTTCTTCACAAGATTCTGATTATAAGTTTGTGCAAGCTGCGGAGTGGTGAAGACTCCGTTTCCAGCCGACGGCCAACCGGTCTCGGAAACCACCACATCCACGCTGCTCACGCCTTCCTTCTCCATGGCCCAGTAGAAAGAATCCACCATGGCGTCGAGCAAGTTTGAATAACTCAAGTCACCATCCTTCACCACTGGACTCGGCGCAGTAAATTGAGCGTAATCTAATTTCACATGAGTTGGATCTGAGGCATATGCAAAGTAGGGATACGCATTAACCAGTAATTTCGACTTAGCGTTAGACAAGAACTTTATGATTCCAACCATGTCAGCCCGAGCCTCGTTGGAGAATGCACCGCTCGAGGGTGGGTATGAACTCCCCAATGCACCCATCGCAACTGCTGTGGACACCCTCACTCCAGTATATTTATACTTGTTCATAACAACTTGTAAATTTTCCATAGCCGGCAATACATATTGAGCCAAATCTCCGGGGACGACTTCGTTACCGGCTGAAATATACCGAATAGCGACGTTGCTTATGTAGGGTTGCACGTTAGTGTCGAACCATGTCCTAGCCGCATCAACACTCGATGCTATGGATTGCAAGTCTTGGTTTTTTATGCCGAGAGTGACGTCTATTCCACTGCCCCGAAGTGCATTGAGCACGTCGTGGTTCGGGTCGAAAAGTCGCATTTTTCCAATATTGTGCTTCTTGAAAAGTTGGACCACAGTGGCTGGAGATGGAAGATTGTCTCCGACCGTTCCGTAGTTCACACCGATGTCGAGCTGTGCCTTTGTGATTCCGATATGGTAGTGTAGCAATGCTCCTATTGATATGACAACATGTATCCAAGCTGATGCCATCTCTTAGATTCTTACTACCTATACAGAAATGTGAAAATTATCCTCATTAGTTAGTAATCTGAAAAAAAAAAAAAAGAATAAGGACGCTCTCCCATTATCATGCAATGGCGTGGCATATAGAACTTCAACGAGATAAATGAAAAGAAAAACTGAAAGTTTATTTTCCTCAGACATTATGATAATAAGAAACACGTAAAAACTTACAGGTGAGCTCGATCAAATGGATACTAACAACTTGTCCTTGAGAATCAGAAGGACCTTTCTTGGCTATTTATATTGTCAAATTGTGGCTGATTGGCAAATTGATTTCCAAAGTAAGAATGGATTTTTCATGAGCAAATACAGTATAGTATCTTGTTTTCTTACATGACCATATATATGTCCATGTTGCCTTCATTTCAGACATCCAAATTATGATTGCGAGGCAGGCACCTTATGCAATGAAGCTTTTATGAGAAAGTTATCGAGCTAGTTAAAGAGATAATGGTACGGAATATCCAAGAGCTTCATTTGGCGTTAGGAAAAGATCTTAAGAAGATAGGGGATGAAAATTTATAAAAAAGGGTTTGATTTTAGGCTCTGAGCGTTAGATTTGGATCCTCGATATTGGGGTTCTGTGACATACTTACCATAAATTCAAATCGGCTGTCCATTTTGATTTGGACGGTTAAGAATGGGCCACGTTATTTATTGAGGGAAGAGAAAAAAAATTAGGCGGTAATTTTTTTTGGGATTTGAAAAATTTTGAATCTCAACCCTCTCTCAAGTCAGGCCGTCTAAATGAAAATAGACGGCCTGATTTGAGTTTATGATAAGTATGTTACGGAACTCTAATGTCGGAGGATCCGGATCCCTTAATGTTTATCATTTTCTATATTGGGTCCTTAAGTATCTCCAGGGAAATTGTAAAAATGGATAATAATCAGACAACTGGAAACATAATAACCTCATGGATTCTCCAACGGTACCTGCTAAATTCGGGGGATTCAATATGACTAGTGTAGACATTGAACTTAAACAACTCCAACATTCTCGATACATAAATTCTTATGATAGTATTGTAAAATTTTTGGGGGACCACGATCATTTATTTTAAAAATTTAAGCTATTAAAGGAAAGCATGATTCAATATTTAAATATTTTTATAGATATGTAAATGAATATATTATAAGACAAAGTAGGTATTATTTTCTTTTTGCGTGAAATTAATGGGGGAGAAAGTTTATGTGGGTTTGCTCATGGTTTTGCTCCCACAGTCCCTCCCACAAGAAATGTCAAAAGAGCCTGCACACAAAATGGGTTAAAAACATAATCTCGATTTGTCAAACGAAAAAAAAAAAGAAGACAAAACGTAAGAAGTGTTTAAAATGTGAAAATGAAGTACGAGCCAAGTTTTAAGTTGGTCACATGATCGTTCGACTATTGGTGATTTTCTAAATTATGTCAAACATGTAAACAGAAACTATTTGCTATTGGTATCGTCATCTCAAAATTGAAGAAACCCACTGAAAGATTCTACAAAATTTTGATCATGAATGGTTGCACACTCCTTTGTTTCACGCAAAATGCGACATTTTCAAAAAATATTTTCCCAAAATTTATTCCCCAAAAAAATAAACAATATTTTCCGATGTTTGGCTATAAAAAAAAAGACTCAAAAAAGACTTTCCGTTGTTTGGTATGGAAAATTGGATTTGATTTTCATCCATGCACCCCTTTTAATAATTTTTTTATTTTGATTTTTTTAGTTTTTTTAAAAAATTTTGAATTTTTGATTATTTATGTTTTTATTTCTTTCTTTTCGCTTATATATTCTTTTCCTTCTTGTTTTAGCCTATCGCCAGCCATGGCGACGGCCAACGACCAACTATAGGTGAGCTCGTGGCTCAACCGAGGCCACTTAGCTCATCAAATCCAAGCGAGCTCGGGGCTCGTTGGCCTTTGACAAGCCTTAGACCGCCGGGACTAGCCGAGCCTCGAGCTCGCCGACCCACTTCACGGCTGATTCTTTGGACTGTTGATCGTCGATGAGACCCGCGATAGGCGGAGCAAGAAAGAGATGGAGCCACGGGCGGAGGAAGGAGGAAGAGGGAAAAAGAAAAAGAAAAAGAAAAGAAAAAATGAAAAAAGAAACAAAAAGAAGAAAAGAAAATTTAAAAAATAGTATAAAGAAAAATGAATATAAAGGAATTAAGGGAGTAAAGATAAGGGAAAACTTTTTCCTTTTCTCAAAAAAGGGAAATCATTTTCATCACTTTTGAATGCGCTTTCTTTCATGGATAGAAAATGTTTTCCTAGACTAGCTTGTTTTTCGAGAACCAACGGCCAAAAAATCTGCAAAACGCTGTTTTGGAAGTTGTTTTCCTTGAAACAAACGGAATAATGTTAGGGATTTTTTTTTTACAACAAATTTACCAATCACTTGTTATTTGGTGTCTCGTATATATTAAGCCAAAACTACTCTTTACACCAACTTTTCAAGATCTTCCAATGTCGCTCTCAACGATAAAGGAAAGAAGTTTTATTTAAGCTCAAAGTACCTATGTATTAGATAGTTAAAGGGAAAAAAATAGTATTCTTAGCATGGCGCATGGACTTTGAATCCGAGAACTGACCCGACGCGTGCGGGAACGGGAGCCTGTCTTTCGCCGTGTAATTTTACGCACGACTTGCTCGGCGGCCGATTAGTTGGAGGCACGGAGATCGTCGCCGTGCATCGTGTGGACTCATTCAGATATTAAGGGCATAGGCGATGTCCACGTGGTGGTTTCTAGAGAAAGTTGCTTGGCCGTCAATCGAAAACTTTAGATTTAGAACATTCGATGTAAATCCACACCTAAGATTTAAATTTAAGACTATTGAGTAAAACAATTTAATAAATAAAAAATTTAGGACTAAGTTGAAATTGTATTGATAAGATTTAGAACTTCCAATCTATGGATCCTTGAAATTAAAATTATTAGATATCTATTGCATGAAACTTCATCTAAACTAGGGCGTCAATGGTTCAGTTCAGCTCGGTTATTCAAATAACCAAACTGAATTGAATTGAACCATTGGGAAATATGCTTGAACCGAACCAAAATCCATTCCGAACCGAGCGAAAAGCTAGGTTCGGTTTGGTTTTTTTGTTGTTGTTGCTCTTGCTCCATATCTCACCCTTCACAGCCTATTTGATATTAAAATCCAAGTCTATAATTCAGAGTTATTAATTGATTACCGAGTATTAACATGTTTCTTTTTCATCTCATATGGCTAGCCTTTCCGAAAAATCCAACATAATTTCGGGAGAAAATTTTGAATATCCTAACAACTTGCTGGTACTATCATCCTGAACATTGGCATAGATGGATTTAACATCATCATCGGTTCCCAATTAGGCAGACATACCTGTGTCCCTCTCTCTGAGAAAGAAGGTTCCCAATTAGGCAGAGGTTACATTTATGGTAGTCTGATTAATTGCAATAGAATATATATGCTCAAGATTCCGACATGTGACGAAAAGGTGCCCTCCCCTATCTAGGTTGTTCCTTGGTCGTTCTATATTTCAATTGCACCACGAGAAAAATAACGGAGAGAGAGCCTTTAACAAAAGCAATTCGTCGACAATTGCAAAGGCATATCAAGTTTGTCATTAAGCCGGCCATTAGTGTGCCAAAAGCCAGATTTACGTCGCAAGAAACTGAATTGTTAGCAGCAAAATTGTTAAGCAAAAACAGCAACATCAGTATTATGCCAGAAACTCGAACTAGGAATAATCAAGTAAGCCAAAATTATAAGTTCTGATCATAACCGGGCGAACGGCACCAAGAGTTTAACTGCTAATTTAAATAACACTCCCTGCAGTTGAACCTCTATGCATATCGGTACTTCTGGGTTTTCGCTACATATAAATACATCGACTTGACCATGTCGCAACCATAAGATTCACAACTACGACATCTGTTAGATTGGCGCTCCTTGATTCATTCGGTACTAAACTTCCATATACTTATTTAGCAGACCCTGTTACATTAGCCCACAAAGATAATTCATTTGGTAAACTTTGTTCATGATGTACTTCAACATTTTTTCAAGGACATCTGACATATATGTATGCCGAAAATATCACAACATTGAAAGTAACTAAGCAAAATGCAATTCTTTTGTCCGCAGACATGTTGAATTAGCTTTTGAAATGGCTTCTTTTTACAAACACGCACATCGCGCAGGTACGAAGGCTAGGATTACACAAATGTCCGCAGGTTTCGTGCCTATTTCAATTGGAGACTGGTTTATGTCTTATGAGCCTTAATCTCGGTCTATTTCATCGATCTTATGTCATTTGAAATTCAAGAAATTTCTCTCGCCCCCTCTGTAAAGAACGTTCATGTACTGATCAGAAGATTCAGAGACTATGGTGGGAATGGATAAAATCTCTATTTCCATTAGCCAAATCGCGAAATAGCTCTTTCATACAATCCCTTCTTCTATTCGAATCCTATCGTAACACTATCGATTCCCGCTCTATCTTATTCCGCCTCTGAGAAAACCCGAAATCGCGAAATGGGCTTCGGCTCTATCCTAGGAATTGATCAATTAAATTAAACCTCCTCCTCTCTAAACCGCCGCATTCATTCACCATTGTACAGGTCCAAGTATTTTTCTTCCACAAAAGCCAAAAGATCAACAAAACCATGATTGCAATAATTTTTTTTTTGGAAAAGATGAACAAAATGGAGGAGGAATTCGAGTTGGATGCATCACCTTGGAGGCTCTGTTAACACCCTCTTACACCCATCAATCCCTACTTCGGAAGCAACGATTCAATTCGATCTGGGCGTACCTCGATCAAGGGTCGACAGCAATAGTCACAAAGATCGGACAAAGCTGGAGAATCCTCACGAGATGGGCGAAGCTGAGGGAGATAACCGAGAGGGTCAAAACAGAACCCGGATCAAAGATGAATAGGAACAATGTTACAACAAACCAGTGAATACTTATTCATACTCAAACATTATTCATTACTTATTTCCTAGACTACCTTGAAAAGGATCCAGTCTACTTCTCTAAATCAACCCTATGAAAATACAGTATAAACCGGCGTCCCATCCGGATAGAATAAGCCCCAATTTTGGTCCACGCCTGGAGGTTTTTGATCCTGATTAAACATTTCAAAGATGAATCCTTCCAAGTAGTGGTCCGGACTCTTAGGAGTTGATTGCATGGCAAGAAACTTCTTCACAAAATGTTGATTATAAGCTTGTGCGAACAGCGGCGTGGTGATGAGTCCGTTTCCGGCCGATGGCCAACTGCTCTCGGAAACCACAGTGTCCACGTGGCTCACGCCTTCCTTCTCCATTGCCCGGTAGAAAGCATCCACAGTCACGTCTAGCATGTTCGAGTAACTCAAGTTGCCGTCTTGAACCAATGGATTGGTCTCGGTGAGTAGAGCATAATCTAATCTCACATATGTTGGATCTGAGGCATATGCAAAATAGGGATACACATTAACTAGTAACGGCGAGCTAGTGTTCGACAAGAAGTTTATGATTCCAACCATGTCATCTCGAGCTTCGTCGGCAAATGCACCGCTTGAGGGTGGGTCTAAACTCCGCAAGGTATTAGTCGCAACTACCGTGGACACCCTCAATCCAGTTAACCCGTAGGAATTTTTAATAGTTTGTATATTTTGCATAGCCGGTGATACATATTTAGCTAAATTTCCCGGAACGACTTCACGACCCACTGTAATATACTGAAAGTTGATGTCATTGATGTGTGGTAGCACATAGGTGTTGAACCATATCCCAGCCTCTTTGGCACTCGATGCTATGGTTTCTATGTCTTGGTTTTGTATGCCTAGCGTGACGTCTATTCCACTGCCCACAAGCGCATCAAACACGTGGGGGTATTTTCCTCAAACATTATGATAAAAAGGGACATGTAAAAACTCACAGGTGAGCTCGATCAATGGATACTAACAACTTATCCTTGAGAATCAAAAGGACCTTTCTTGGCTATTTATATTGTGAAATTGTGGCTGATTGGCAAATTGATTTCCAAAGTAAGAATGGATTTTCTATGAGCAAATATAGTATAGTATCTTGTTTTCCTACATGACCATATATATGTCCATGTTGCCTTCATTTCAAACATCCCTTATGATTGCATGCAAATTTGAGGCAGGTACCTTATGCAATGAAGCTTTTATGAGAAAGCTATCGAACTAGTTTCAAGTACTTAATGTTGATCATTTTCTATATTGGTTCCTTGAGTATCTTAAGGGAAATTGTAAAAATGGATAATAATCTAATATTTGGAAAGATAATATACGAGACACCATATCCATATAATTTGCTATTGTCTTTCTTGCATTATTTTACACAGAATTGTTCAAATAAAAATGGACAAGGTTGAAACAAGCTCTTGGATTCTCCAATGATACCTGCTAAATTTGGAAGTCACAAATAGCCATAAATATATACACACATATATGGAATGGACGTCCCAATATGACTAGTGTAGTCATTGAACTCAAAGAACTTCAACCTTTTTGATACATGACTTATGTAGATAGATACCGTAAAATTTTGTGAGATCACAACTAATTATTTTAAAAATTTGAGCTGTCAAATAAAAAATTGATTTAATAGTTAAATATTCTATTGGATTTCTATATGAATATATAATAAAATTAAGTATAGCTTTTTTTTTCCTGTAAAAATTAGGGTGGAGAAAGTTTATGTGGGCTTGCTCATGGTTTTGCTCCATATTCCCTCCTACAAGAAATAAGAAATGTCAAGAGAGTCTTTACCCCAAATGGGTTGTACACCTAGTCTCGATTCTGTAATTTAAAAAAAAAAAAAAACCAAAGTGGTGTTACCATTAAGTGGATCTATACACCACTACACCGGGTGCAGTGAATTGAGTGTGCTTTAATCTCACATTAAGTGGATCTGCGACAAATGCAAAATAGGGATACACATTAATCAATAATGGCAAGCTAGTGTTCGACTAGAAGTTTATGGTTCAAACTCTGCCGGTCCGAGCTTTGTCAGCAAATGCACCGCTCGAGGGCGGGCATGAACTCCTTAGGGTATTGGTCGCAATTGCTATGGACACCCTCACTCCAGTATATTTGTGATCATGCATAACTGTTCGTAAATTTTGCGTAGCTGATGCTGTATATTGAGCCAAAATTTCAAGGACGGCTTCGTTTCCGATCGAAATGTACTAGAGAGTGACGATTCTCATGTAGGGTTGCACGTTAGTGTTGAACCATGTCTTATTCTCATCGGTAGTCAATGATATGGATTTTAAGCTTTGATTTTTTATGCCTAGCATGACGTCTAATCCACTGCCCCCTAAATGATAGATAGGTGCTTTTCTTCAAAGTTGTGACTTTGTGATTCCGATATGGTCCGTGTAGCAATCCTACGATGGATACAATGAGGATCATCAAAGTTGGTGCCATCTCTGAGATACCGATTTCAAAAGCTTGAAAATTATCATTATTGGTTACTAATCTGAAAGATAAAACAAGAATGAAGAACTGTGGTATTAGACGTCTGCGTCATGACATGGACACCTTCAATTTAATCCTAATTTTCTTACGACGATTAAATGGAAAAGGATGCCCTTCCTTTATCGTGCAAAACATTTCAATGGTGTGGCATATAGAACTTCCAAGTTCCACCACATGAAAGAAAAGAAGAACTTTTTTTCTCAGATTGACTACGAGAGAAAGAAACATGCAAAGACTTACAGGAGAGCTTTCTTATTTATTTTTTTTGGTCGAACTTACGGGAGAGCTTGATTGATGGGAACTAAACCTTTCCTTGATTGGCAATTAATTTCCAAAACAACAGTGCCTTCTGTACATGAATGGGATTCCACTAGGAGCATTAATTGTGTTAGGGATAATTTGAAGATGCTCTGAATCTAGCCTGATTATGCACGATTTCCTAGACAAGAATATTTGTTGAGTAAGAAATGGATTCCAGATGGTTCTGTATTGCAAACTTTAGGACACCCTTGGGGAAAAACACCAAGAGCCGTAGCGAGTCGAGTGGCTTTGAAAGCATGCGTACAAGCTCGTAATGAGACGTGATCTTGCTCGTGAGGGCAATGAAATTATCCTTGAGGCTAGCAAATGGAGTCATGAACTAGCTGATGCTGCTTGTAAAGTATAGAAGCATATCAAATTTGAATTCGAAGTAATGGATACTTTGTAATTCACTAATTGCCGTTCGTTCTCTTAATTGAATTGCAATTAAACTCGGCCCAATCTTTTACTAAAAGGATTGAGCCAAATACAAAGATTCTATTTAGCCTATCTGATTAACCGCTTTAAGGTTTTAACAACCACTTAAGGCTATCTTCTTGTTGCATTGGTCCCCAGTGGCAAGCCCCGCTTCTTATTCGCTAAAGCTGTACCTCTGGAATAAGGATAGAGAAAGAGGAAAAAGCTGATCTAAGAAAAAATATTTGAACATCAATCTCATCGATCTCATAAGATCACACAAAATCCCTTTTTCCCAATAAGTGGACGGACTTACGCCATTAAGATACTGCGAATAAACTGAAGTACATATAAGATACACCGGTGCTAAAACCTTTTCTCAAGATATCTTTCAATCTGTTTTTTGAGCATTAAGTACCAGAATATTTCTTCGTATTCCCTTAAATTGCACATATATACGTACATGTCGTGCACATACTTGATTGCCTTTTTTTTTTTTTTTTTTGTGGGTCGGTAAGAAGTACCATTTCATTTAAATTGAAGAAGTTGATAACTACACCTAGTGGGCTTCTGAACATAATGAATCCCAAATTCCCTGCAGCGAATTGGAAACCTAGGTAAGAGGGAGGTTATCTAGGCTTGGGCCTTTTCAACCCAATGCGCAACCTTATTTTGGGCTCACACACAGTGGGCCGAACGAACGCCCATCACTTTGAGAAGCAAGTGGTTACACTCTCGGATAAGTGCGCCAACTTTACTAGACACTTGATTTGCACCTTGAAGCATTCTGACTTAAATGTGAGTTGTCTGACTCTAACGCAACGCTTTACACCATTCATGAACTCATCCATTTCAACGCTTCACGCTAGAGCTAGGGTTTCGGCATTCAGGGAAGATGTGACCTTCACCGAGCTCGCGAATGCATTTATAAGCTTTCCCGGAGGAGTCTTGGCATATACCGGAGATGGGGCTGGTAACTTCTACCTCCAGATACAAGCCATCCACATTAATTTTCAGAGCACCCGATCGCAATGGAATCCAAGATCCTTGTGATTTCTCCTGTCCTTTTCATTTTCCTGTGTGTTTCGAGCTCCTGTGAGTGACATTGCTACTCATTGCACAAGCTTCTGCTATCACACTTCTCGGACTTGGTTTGGTGCCTCTGAAGATGTAGTTGTTCCGAGATTTCCATCTGCCATAGAAATGCCGTTGCAAACTCCAGGTTTGGCGACTCATTTCGTGCGCTATTATAGTTCCATAGCCTATGCTCTATCCGGTTAAGCCCGTGACACAAAATCTGGATTCGTACTAGGATGCCCGACCATACTTATTTAGTCCACGAATATAGGAACGAGAGCACAAGAGTTTCTAGGTTGTGCTGACAAAGATGATACAGTGGATCAGGTGCGACCTTTCTTCTGAATAGGTTGTCTTTGTCGTCTCTGATTCTGATGAATTCTCCATTACCAACGGTTCACGTAACCAACTTAGAGATGGCTTCCCTGCCTATGATTCTAGTGGTGTCAAAACTAAACTGAAAAAATTGAACCCGCGAACTAAACTTAACTGAAATTTCATGCGTTTTGATTTGGTTCGATTTTCAGTTCAAGTAATTGAAAAATAACCATTTATTTTTTTTCAATTTGGTTATTTTGGTTCGATTTGTTTCGGTTAACCATTCTTTTTTATAATTTTTCTTTCTTTCTTTTCCTTTTTTTCTTATTTAGGGCAAAGAAGCGGCGAGGCCGTTGCCCATCGGCTAAGGGCCGGCAACGCCCGGCGACAAGTGAGTGAGGGCCCCATGATGTGACCGGCCGGAGCGCCGCGACCTTCATCCGGGGAAGGCAACTCCCCTTGGACTACGCTCGGGGGTGACTGGCCCTCAACCGGTGGCCAACGGCTCGCCAGATTTATATCAAAAAAGAAAAAAGAAAGAAAAATACAAATACAAATACAAATTAAAAAAGAAAAATTGAAAAATAAATTGATCCAAACCCAATCGAATTGAATTTTTGGTTCGGTTCATATCCGGTTTAGGGCGAGATTCAATTTAGTTCAAGTTTATACCATAATGGTTCGGTTCCATTTGATTTTTTAAACAAACTAGACTAAACTAAACCATCGACACTCCTAGATTCTACCAGCTCCACGATGATATAGTTCATTTCCTCACAAGCTAAAAATCAGTGTTAGAAAAGTAAATTCCTTCTAAGAGTTTGTGGAGACTATGCAATTCTCCAAGCTTGCTTATCTAGCATGGCTTTTTTGAAGGTGAACATCTCCCTGAAACCCAAGTCTCCTTTGTCATTCCTTGGTTTGAATGGATTCCAATTTTTTCTTTGGGAGCACGAAGTAGAAGTTTAATACTTTCATCCGGGAGATCGCTAAGAGGGAGTCCAAGTCGAGCCCGTCAACATATCTAGTTAGACTTATCTTCACTTAAAAGCTTAAGCCAATGAGTTATGAACCAACTATGATATATTAACTGCTCAATACCACATTAATTCTCGATGTTGAACTTTTCTAACACAACTCATATGTACTTCTCAACAATCTCCCATTCACGTGTGAGCTCCAAAGTGTTAAGTTTGCTCTCCCTTAATTCAAGTATCATTTTGTACCAAAATATCTCAATTTGAATCTCCATCAATGCCTATTAGGCCGTCGTTGCTACGCCACAAAGCCCACTAGATTCATTTCTTGAGATATTCACGGAACATTGATATATATTGGGAGTATGCCACCAATCGGCTCCAGGTGTTAGGTTTGCTCTCCCTTAATTCAAGTATCATTCTGTACCAACATATCTCAATTTGAATCTCCATCAACGCCTATTAGGCCGCCGTTGCTACGCCACAAAGCCCATCATATTCATTCCTCGAAATATTCACCGAACACCGATACATATTGGGAGTATGCCACCAATCAACCATCGGCTCGATATCATTTATTAGATGCACGCAAAGCAAAAAATCTGATACCTTCATCTAGGGAGATCGCCAAGAGGGAGTCCAAGTTCGAGCCCTCAACAAATCCAGTTGGACTCACCTTCACTCAAAAACTTAAGCCAATGAGTGATGGACCAATTAGGATCTATTAACTGCTCAATACCATGATAATTCTCTGGTGTGGGATTTCTTTAACACAACTTACACATGCATCTAAACAATTTTCATCGTATTTCAGCTTTCCAATCCCATTCTTCCACAAATGACTCGAGTGGGTTCAATATAAATATTTCCGAAGTCAAATGCGGTCTTTGGATATTCCTTACCATTTTTTAAGAAGTTCATGTTAGCTTTCTGATAAAAGGTTCATTAGATACGGCATTTGCTTCAGAATTTCATGCCATTAAACATGAACTTTTGAAGTGAAGGCAACAAAGCCAATAGAGATTTACATGTAGTATAATTGAAAGGTGACCATTTAATTCCGATTAAAAGAGAAATTTTCATTGTTTAACCCATATTCGGAAAGATACATACATATAACTGAACGTCCACATCAGAGGATGCATTGGGATCGAAGAGCATTCCCTCTTTGAAGGTCCACATCAGAGGATGCATGTCTAGTTACAATTCATCATTCTTGAATGGTCATTTGCAAATTAATTTGCGTATCCTCGTAAGATTATTTTCATTATTTTGTCATTGGTAGTAAAATTCTAAGGGATGGCTTTGGCTTTGAGGATACTCATTCTATCCAATCTCAAGCTTCGTTTATTTCGTGAAAAAAGATGATTTGAAAAATATTTTTCGGAAAGTGATTGCCTGTATCATTTGAAATAATTAGTTAATAAAAAATATTTTCATTATCGACAATAATTTATATATAAATATCTTTTTGTTCTGCATGCACTTGATTTTAGTTCGGTCTTCCGCATGCACATTATTATATGTAATTAAAATATTAAAACCAAACGCTATTAGTAACGTGACACATCGGGATGTCATGGATTAAGGATGGCTCTTAACATTAGTTGGTATCAAAGCATGGATTAAAGACGGCTCTTGACACATGGGCATGACCTCAACATTACCAAGATCGACTTCCCTGGCCCAACATTGATGGACTCGAGCACGGCGGCCAAGGTCTTGGGCAAGGCCTAGATGGAGCCGGGCTAAGGCGTGGGAGTCTTGGGCCCAACCTCGATGGGCCCAGGCCTAGGCCCAGAAGCTGGGGACTTGGCCCAACTTCCAAGGGCTTAGGATCGACATTGGGTTTCCCGTGCCCAAACGCAGTGTTTTTGGTTTAAGGGCCGACATCTAGCCATATTTGGAAAACTGATTTTCGCCTTTTTAAGAAGAAATCATTTTCTCGAATTTAAGTTTTGGTACGAAAACATTTTCCGTTAAATCATTTTGCTAATAAATTCAAACAATGAAAAGTGAGGAAAATATCATTTGCGGCACAAACGGAGCCTAAATGCTAATTTACATTTTTTTTATTCTTCTTAGTGAAAGAATTCCGAAAAAAGTCATCAAAGGATGACGCGGAACTTTAAATGAAACAACGACGTGGAAGAGAAAATGTAATCACGACATGGGGTTGGACGGTGATTTAGAAAAGTACGAAGGTGCGAAACTGAAAGTACTACTGAGATAAAATTCAAAGACAGCATTGTGGCCCGAGTTTGAAAATCAAGCACCGGAGCGTTAGAGGGACGCGCAAAATTCCATTAATGATCTCCCTAGTGGACGAATTAACAAATAAATCATTCTTTCCTGGACTATTTAAGTGAATTATAGGCTTACTTGAATATTTTACGTGCCCAAGAGAGAGCGCCCTTTTCACCCTCCAGAGGATCTTGGGTGTAATCACGTTCGAAAACACTCGAGAACGAATCATTTGAGCATTTGTAATCTATGTTGTGCTGACTATAGTGGTATATCTCATGATCTTTTCCTTTAGGGTCGGTAAAAACCGTTGAGCGACGTAAATCTTTCGTTTTACATTTTGCCTACCCATAACGATTCCGTTATCAAATTGATATCAAAGCCCCTTACTCATTATGTTGATTTCATTGTTTCGAAATGATCTAGGCAGCAATACCTATGGCCCCCACAAATTTCGAGTCGGAGTTCCTCACATTCTGGAGTATTAAGATGAGGGTATTGTTGTGGACGCATGGGTTAGATTTAGTGTTTTGATGAAGAGGTTAAGTTATACGTCACTATGAAGGCGAGGTAAAAGCAGATATTCTCAAGAAGGGACTATAATATTGCTCTAAAGAAACTTGAGATGATCTACGTGTTTAAATTAAGAATCTATTTGGTAATGCTCCTCTGTTCTTCTATTCTCGGTACAGAAAAATCTGTTTGGTTAATGTTAGTTAATTATTTCATTCCCGGAACAGATTAATGGCAATAAAGCGGATTTGGAACAGAAACAAGAAGTAAAAAAAAAAAAAATACTTCTCTGTCTTGAGAACAATACTCAGAACTTATTATCGGAAACGGAATTGTTACCAAACAGGCTTCAAAAATCTCTTCTTGCACGTCGGTTTTTAGTATTTAATAGTTTAAAGATATTTTACTTCAATATTTGAAAAAAAAAACAAGGAACAAAAGCACCGAAAAAGTTTTAGAGCGAGCCCGATTGGATCCCGCTTGCGTCTCTTTTGAATTTCGTTGGGGGCGGAATGAATAATTACGTCCTCTTGACACCAATGTTTGGTTTTAAAAGGATCTCTCTTATTAAGAATATTCGATTTTTGAAATATTTGTTGTGCATAGCACGAAATTAATTAATCTACTGATAGTTACAATTTGTGCTCATTTGATAACCTAATAAATATTGGGTGATCAGTTTTAAAGTGGACCAATTCCCACCATGAAATCGGAAATCGGACCTGACTGATTGATCCCGATGCAAATCTTGGATTGGACGAGGGTTGGTTTTTTTTTTATTACTTTTTTTGCTTCTCCTGTCATGTAATAAGTCACAACAGTCAAACTTGCAACCAAACAAACATGAACTCTCCGCCATCATTAAATTGGTAGACTCAGCCAAAAGTAAACCAAAAATCAACAATTAAGGAAGAGATAGAATAGTCATTCAAAAATTGGATACTCAACTGACATTGAACCACAATAAATGCCAAGTATAGTAAATCTAGTATCTTACTGCAATTAAGGGAGATGAATTGAAGATTGAAGAGTAGAATTCAAGCCCTAAATCCTATTTTAGGGCAGCCGTTTCCTAGTTTGGTTCGGTAATCACTAGTTCCAAAATTTGGGAATTGGGAACTGTCTAGAACAGCCGATCTAGTCCGATCTGTCTACCGGGTTGGACGGGGATTGGTACTCACCACTAGTACATAATTTCATAGACCACTTCCATAATTGAGCTACATCGTATGGATTTCATTTTTAAATTAAATTATAATATGCTTGTACATTAGCGTGTCAATTTTGAATTGATGATATAATCGTGTTTAAATGCATCAATTCTAATATGTAATTGTCGCATTACTTTTTTCAACTTGTCATCTAGCTGGAAATATCCCCTTTGAATTGACTGAACAGAGAGCTTCTTTTGCCCTATCCTCTCTGTATGATTTGATGGAGATAAGCGAACTGCGATGAGAAACGTGCCCTTATTTAAGAGCGGATCGAGCAAGAAATTTGAGTGAATTAGATGAAAAAAATACTATGTATAGGCAAGTTTTCCTATCAAAAACTGATAAGAAATACGTCAAATTTCCCATCTATAAAGTCACGTAGGCATTGACGAGGATATTTCATGGCAATTCGAGACACTCATACCTTATTCTTTAGATTGTCGCCTCACGTTAACCTCTTAAAAGATTTAGGGTTTAGTAAATCCGTAACGTGGATGGGACGTTGATATTCTATATCTGAAAAGGAGTGACAAAAACCTCGAGATCATCACATTCGGACATGGAGGTTGACCTTGGCTCCTAACGAACAAGTGGATTTCTAACGTGATGGCTTTGTGCGGATCTCATACAACAAATCCAAGAGAGAGAGAACGTGCTAGCATCTCTCTAATTTGACGGCTTATTAATTGAACAGTTGAGACATTGTGAAAGAGCTCGAACTCGACACCATATAAGCTTATTAATTCAAATGTGAGGAAGAGAGAGGGAGTCAAATGCTAAATCGACGTGAACAAAAGAGTTGAACAAAAACTTATTTGTTTTGCAAAAAACAATTTTTTTTGAAAAATATTTTCCTAAAAACGATTATTTGTATCGCTTAAAATAATTAGCCCAAGAAAAATATTTTCATTATCGACATGAGCATTAAAAAGATAGATAATGAGAATTGCACATAACCTAATTACGCTTGTTTAATTAAAAATGAACTTTCTTGAAAATTATTCCCGAACTTAACTAAAGATGTTTCATTGACTATGAAAAGACTTCCCGTTTATTCATTTTCCTAAATGATCCGAACGTTGAAAAATGAGAAAAGCATATTTCGATAGTAAATTTTCTTCAAAAATACAAATTTACCCAAAAAGTATAATCCTTTTCTATCTAAATCCCACAATTTCCTCCCAAACTTCATGGAATGCTTCATCATTCCCCCGGTGTGACGAAAAACAAATGTGCAAGTCCTCAAATAAAGGGCACTGGGGATCCACCGAACTAAAACCGGGTCATAGTTGGGGTCCATGTTTGAGCGCGTAAGTTCATAAAAAAACTCACAGTTTTAGGTTCAGTTTCAAATTTGTCTCGAACTTTTTTTTTGTATGAGAAAAAACCCTCAACTTTATATCAAGCCCTAAATCTACTCCAAACTTTTTTTTTCTTAAATAAAACCCTCAACTTTTGGTCTAATCCCATATATGCCCCAAACCTTCTTTTTGTCTATGAAAAAAAAATCAAACTTTATTTTCAATCCTAAATCTACCCTGAACACTTTTTTTTTTCTGAGAAAAAACTCAGCAATTTTTACTGTAATCTCAAATATATCCCCATTAGCCCTCTGTCCAAAAATCGTCGTTAGTTATAATTAATTTTCGTATCCGAGAATGGTTTCATTTTGGATAATTTCAACAATTTTTATTGGAGTGAATTTGTTATTCACATGAAAATCCTGCGTTGCTTTGTAACTATCGTTTCATTACTTTGCCGATGTTGGATTTTTTTGTTAACGTGGAAATGCCACGTAAAGTTGGGACTAGATCACGAGGTAAATGTGAAAAAAAAATTGAAAATTTATGAACTTTTTAGACAAATCGGGGTGGATTTGAGACTCATGACTAAAGTTTGAAGTTATTTCGAGGTAAAAAAGAAAAAAGCTCGGGATAAGTTTGGGATTGGATCTAAAGTTTGAGGTTTTCTTTAATACAAAAAAAAGTTTGGAGGACTGGACCAAAAATTAGGGTTTTTTTCTAGATAAAAAAGTTTAGAATAGATATAAGATTTGATATAAAGTTGAGGATTGTTTATGAAATTTCACGTGTTTGAAACTAACCTTAGAACCTGAGGATTGTCCTTAGATCACGAAGTGGAATATGAATGGGGCTCGTATGTTGTCCAAAGGGACCAGTAGCACCTAGTTTTAATGATGACAATGAGATCCTCCTTTCCCACCAACCCATGTTCCCACCACTTTAATCACTTCTCTTATCTCTCCTCCTTTCTCCATTCACATCTCTTGATATTTCCGGGCTCGTGAGCACCAATCATAGGATTCATCACGTTTAATATCTTGAAAAGATGTAATGGAACAAGGAAGAGAAAAGCCATAAGCTCTGAAGTCAGCAGTGACTTTGGAGGGTCCTACAAGCAGATGATCCAATCTTACATAATTGCTTTGGCCAAGGAGAATTAAAAAGTTGCCATCATCTTGATTACTTTGGTTCTTTTGTCTAAAATACAGCTCGCTAGGGTATTCAAACTTTTCTGTTATAGGTGAGTAATATGAAGATTTATGATGAAACTTTACGACGGCCTAAGTGTTTTCAAGAGAGAAAATAACAGTCAAGATTCTAAAATTGTCATTCGAGGTACATTTTGGTATTCGACTTTGTTATTGCAATTTTAATCCAAATAATCTTAAAATAGTGAGATTAAGTGTTTTCAATGATTTTTCCTGCTGAAAAATTTAACATGTCAGGTTTTGAAAGGGAAAGTGCATTGAAAGGTTTAAAACTTGTTAGCAAAGTGCAATGAAGTTAACTCCGTCCAATTTGAGTAACAAAAAATAACGACGTGGCATATTTTCTATTGTTTTCTATAAAGATAGGCACTGACGTCGTTGCTATATCAGCCATTGTAGAGAAAAAAAATTAAAGAGATTAAAGCTCGTTTTGTTTCACTAAAAGCATTTTTTAAACAATTTTTAGAAAAATGTTTTTCAAGTTTTTCGGTTTTTGGTTCGAAAAAAAAGCTAGTCTAGGAAAACATTTTTCACCCACGGAAAAAACCCTTCAAAAGCGAGAAAATGTTTTCCTCTTTTTCAAAAGAGGAAAATATTTTCCTCATCGTTCTTTCCTCCTCTCTTCACATTTCATTTCTTTATAATTGTTTTTTTACTTTCTTTTCATTTTTTATTTATTTTTTTAAAAAAATTATATTTTTTCTCTTTTCTCCTTTTTTTTTTTTTTTTTTTTGAATTTTTTCTCCTCTTCTTTTCTCCTTCTTCCTCGTCCTTCTTCCTTTTTCCTTTGCCCGCCACTACTTCCTCCGCCGATCGCAGACCTCGGCAACGGCCGGCAACCCGACTATCGGGCATGAAGCGAGTCGGCGAGCTCGAGGCTCGATTGGTCCCGGCGATCATGGGCTTGCAAGGTCGGCGAACTCTGCAACGACGCCTCTTTACACACAGCCTAACCCTCCCTCGCCGGGCATGAGAGCTCTGCTGAACCCTCTGGTGGCCGATTTGAGGTCCGAAAAGGAAAAGACGCCCAGATCGTTGGCACGACGCTGGGCCAATAGCTTGTAGAAGGCCACAGAATCGCCGAAGTCCCTAGAATCGGAGTCGAACTCAGACCGCCTGGTGTCAGCAGTGCTGGAGGCGATGCTAAAGGAGCGGGCCCACAACACCTTGGAAGCCCTAGAGACGATACCATCCTCCTTGTCTCGTCTCTCTCCATTGGTGAAGTGGAAGCAATTCATCTCCTCCCTCTCGCTCGCGGTCGCAGGCGCAACACAATGCCGAGGGTTAGGGAGGGAGCTTGCTGGCCTTGGCCGAGCTCGAGATGGACTAGCCGAACCTCGAGCTCACCTACCGCCGATCTTCGGCCGTCACTTGGCCAGAACTGGCTGAAATCAGAAGGAAAAGAAATGAACACAAAAAAATAAAAGAGAAAAAAGATAAAGATAAATAATTAAAATTTCATATTTAAAAAAATAAAAAATGAAAAGAAAAAACAGAAATAGAAAAACAGTCCATGGAGAAAAATCAAATTCGATTTTTCATACCAAATAAGGAAAAATATTTTCCAGGTGTTTTTCATATTTTAGCCAAACACAGAAGAATATTGTCATTTTCCTAAAAAGATAACTTTCCGAAAAATATTTTGAAAATGTTGAATTTTTTGCGAAACAAATAGAGCCTAAAAGGAAATCTAAAAAGAAATAAACCAAAAATAAAATAAAATGAAAAGCTGGTTGACATTGAATCGGGATTTGTTTGTTTGTGAGTTATGGACCTTAGATATTGCTTCAAATGGTGGCGGATAATGTTTCTGGCAAGTTGGCGACGGCGGCGACAAGACCAAGTGAAGGAGGATCACAAGGCGAGCTCAAAGTCGTTTCGCTTGGTCCGGTAACTTGGGCAGGCAGCATCGATACCGAATGTCGATTGCAAATTCGGCACAAGCTTCATTTTCAATTTTGCTTTACCTTTTAGTACCATAAAGAAAAATTTGATTTTGTTTCAAATATATCCAGTCCCTTTAACACCATTTGTGCAAGCAAATATCACTTACAATTTTGCCACTAAGGCAAGAAGATTGTCTAGTTTAATATTCAAGAAAGGATATCCAAGGGAATTATTGAACAGATGCATAATTCAAGGAACAATATTTATTTGGCTGCATATCAGCCTTTTTAATTTATTAATTTTTCAATAGAAAATATATTAGATTATTCAAAAAAAAACTTAGTCTTAATTGCAATGCTATAAATATTTAAGGGTGAAGAAGGTGAAGGCAATTAAATCACAACTTTTGGAGGGAATCCAGTCTTGGGATAGATTTGAATGTGATTTTGGTTATGAGGATTGGGTGGTGATTTGTTTCGTGGAGGATCTGTTCCAACCCTGGAACCTAGAATCGGATCGGGCATGATCGATTCCCAATTTGTGGAATTGAGAAACATTCTAAACGGTGTTGGAATCGGCCCCGAAATCAGTGTTTTTCTTTTTCTTCTCCCTACAAGTGGGAGTTTCCCAACATTAAACAAAAAAAAAATGTACTAATTAGGGTTCTTCAGAATAAATAAATGAATAAATAATTCAAGAAATCAAGGAACCGAACCGGTTATTACCCATTCCAAAAAAATTTCCGGCAACTGGATTGGTCCCTCCAAAAACTATCTAGAGTCAGCCAATTCGGTCCGCTTCACGGGTTGGACCAAGATTGATGCTCAACCCTAATAAGAATTTGTTGATAACCTGAAAAGGTGGGAACAAAATTGAAAAGACACGAAAATGTGAGGACTTTTATTGCTCTTTGGCCTTACAAAGAATGGCAAAATTTTAGACTTTGACTTTAACATTATAGTAGAATCCACGGAAGATTAAAACTATATCCGCTGCACGAGTTGACGGACCTTATTGATAAATGTGAAACTAGGGGACTTGTTAGAGAAGACAATCAATGTTAAGAGCCTAAAAATCAACCTTACCCATTTTTACAGTTGTCACTGGAGTGGGTTCCTAGAAATATTTCCCAAGTCAGATGAAGTTTTTGGATATTCCTTACCATTTAAGAAGTTTTTGCCTCGGATTTTCATATTATTAAACATAAATTTTAAAAGTGAAAGTAACGTAACCAATATATAAATATATATAGAGAGAGAGTATTATTTGATTGCTACCGTCTCGTTCCGATTAAAAGAGAAATTTTCATTGGAACAATTTATATATAGAACAGTTCTTGTAAGAACGTTGAGATCAAAGAGCTTTTACTATTTGAACGTCCGCATAAAAGGATGCTTGTCTACTTACAAGTCATCATTCTTGGAGGATCATTTGCAAACTCTCTCTCACAGATTACTAATTGACAGTCAATTTTCATTATTTTTGAAATTGGTAGCAAAATTACAAGAGAATGGCCTTGGCTTTGATGACACTCGTTCTATCAATCTTAGCGTTGATTCACTATGAAATCGGCTTGAGGAAGGCGACATCAATTCTGGGAGAGTACAAGATTGGAAGAATGCATAAAAAACGAAGCCTTAAACAAAGCATCGAGTGCCGATGCGTCCATGACATGGCTCGGCACCAATTTGTAACAGTACATGAGCAACGTCAGTCTTCCTGCGGAAAAAGTATTGAAAAAGTCCTAAACCTATTTCATTGGTGCCAATTCAGTCCTAAACTTTTTGCATGTATGTCAATTCAGTCATAAACCTTTTGCATTTCTATTAATTAAGCCAAACCGGCCAATTTTGGCCAGAAATTCGTTGGCGTTGACGTCAATTGTCATATGTGGTATGGCTGGCACTAAAATGTTTTTTTAATAAATATTTTTAATAATTTGTTCATAAATATTTTCGTTGTTTCTTCTTTTTCTTTTCTCAATCATTAAAAAACTTATTAAAAATATTTAAAAATATTAAAATAATACTAAAAATATTCACGTCGGTGCCAGTCGTGCCACGTAGAACAACCGACGTCAACGTCAATGAATTTTTGGTGAAAATTACCCGGATTGACTCAATTAACAAAAATGCAAAGGGTTTACGACTGAATTGAGACCAATGTAAAATGTTTAGAACTAAATTAGCATAAATACTTTTCCGTCTTCCGTGTATTTCCGCCAATAAAAATGTAGTCTCCAGAGATTTAGCTCGGCATGTATTACCGACAACGCAAAATCTACAACCAATTTAAGTAGTTAGGAATATGATGGAGCAAGAGTTGATGTCACAATCGCGTCCGGCGCCTCAGGAGTTCTTACTCGCGATCAGACGGCTTCGGAGCAAATGCATGGCTTTTCTTCTTCCGACACATTTGGCATGGTGCTAAAACCTTAAGCGATGCACCGTCCCATGAAGCTTAGGCCGATATAGGTGGCCACTAATTAGCTACTTGTCAAGCACTAGCTAATTGCCACTAATTAATGTCTATCCGTACTAGGGTGCACATCATATCCAACTAATGTGAGATTGGGTTATGCTTAATTCACCGTGACTTGTCCGGTGCTGCAAAATGGCAACTTGAGTTCTACGAACATGCTCAATGTTAAGAGGTGGAGCTTCACATTTTACCAAAAAATTCGACTTTCCCAGACAAATGTAGTTTTGACTACTTTGTGAAGATTTCTTACCTCCATCTTTTTGAATTATTAGCTCTATTTGTAATGCTGAGAGATGCGACTAAACTGTTGTACTTCATCTGCTCTATAATATTTACTTCTATCTATAAAAAAAACATGCTCAATGTGATCATGCACGTTATAGTGGGCGATGTGCATGTGATGGTTTCTAGAGAGTTTTTGGCTGTCAGTAAAAAAAATTCAGATTTTGAATTTTCAATTTTAATCCACTCCTAAGATTTTAATTTAGGACTATTGAGTGAAGCAATTGAAAAATTTATGCCAAAATTAAAATTGGATTATATGATTTAAGAACTTCCAAATCTATGGATCCTTGAAATTGAAATTATTAGATTCATGTCGCATGAAACTTCATCTAAGCTACTCGTTGACTTTAAACTCTAGATCCAAGTAGGTGAATACGAAGAGCGTTAAAACAAAACGGTGAACATTGATTCAAATTCAAAACATTTTTCTTTACTCATTTCCTAGACTTTCTTGAAAAGGATGCAGTATATTTTTTCCTTAATCAACCCTGTGTAAATACAGGATAAACTGGCGTCCCATCCGGCTTGAATAAGCCCCAATGTTGATCCACGCCTGGAGATTTCTGATCGTCATTAAACATTTCAAAGACGAATCCTTCCAAGTAGTGGTCCGGCCTCTTAGGAGTTGATTGCATGGCCATAAACTTCTTCACAAAATGTTGATTATAAGCTTGTGCAAACTGCGGAGTGGTGACCAGTCCGCCTCCGTCCGATGGCCAACCGCTTTGGAAACCACCACGTCCACGGAGCGCACGCCTTCCTTCTCCATCGCCCAATAGTAAGCATCCACGATCGCCTCTAGCATGGTCGTGTAACCCAAGTTGCCATCTTGAACCAATGGAACGGTCGCGGTACCTAGAGCATAATCCAGTCTCACCTTTGTTGGATCGGAGGCATACACAAAATAGGGATACACGTTAACTAGCAACGGCGAGCTAGTGTTCGACAAGAACTTCAGGATTCCAACAATGTGTGGTCGAGCTTCGCCGTAGAATGCACCGCTTGAGGGTGGGTCGAAACTCCCCAAGCTATTGGCCCCAACTACTGTGGTCACCCTCAATCCATTCAATTGATAGAGTTCCTTAATAGCTTGTATATTTTACATAGCCGGTAATACATATTTAGCCAAATATCCTGGAACGACCATATTACCGACCGTAATATATTGGAAATTAACGTCATGGGTGTGTGCTAGCACATGGGTGTTGAACCATTTCATAGCCTCCCTGTAACTCGATGCTATGGACCTTATGTCTTGGTTTGGGATGCCTAGCGTGACGTCAATTCCACTGCCCGCAAGCGCATTGAGCATGTCCACGTTCGGGTCGAAAAGTCGCACTTTTCCAATGCCGTTGTTCTTCAAAAGTTGGACCACCGTGGCCGGAGGTGGGCGATTGAATCCTTCAGACACGTAGTTCACGCCGATGTCCGCCTCTGTAATTCCGACATGGTAGTGCAGCAATAATCCTACTGTTGATAGAACGAGGATAGTCAAACTTGGTGACATCTTTTGAAGATACCTATTCCAAAAGCATGAGAAGATAAAATGAGAATGAAATTAGACATGGACAACTCCAAATGATCGAATGCTTCTCCGAGACTGATGTTCTTACGAGAATCAAATCAAAGGGTAAAAGGACGCCCTCCCTCACCGTACCTGACGTTTCGTTCGTGTGCCATTGCTGCACAATTTTCAACGTTTAAAGAGGATAAGAAAAGCCCATAAAACCGAGGACGAAGAGACGCGAGCACCACCTTCACCACCACGACACACACACGGAGAGAAAAGAGGCACACCATCCTCTTCTTCTGGAGGGGAAGACGGGTTCGATATTTAGACAATTTCGTATATAATCTCATCCTAAAAACCCCACAAGTCGGAAAAATTAAGTTTATGACCCCTTTCGACACTTCTACCCATCTCTCCATCACCAAAGACAAAGAGAAGAAAACGAATATGTTTTGTCAAATTTTTTTCCGAGTCGATTTGTGCTTAATCTTGAATCTCAGTCTTCTTTCATTTGTATTGGAACTCCGAATTTTAATCCACATCGAAGCTGTAAGTCTTTTGCCTTGAAAAAAGAACGCTACAAGTGAGATTGAAACGATGGAAGAGACTTTTTTTTCCCTCAAAGTTCACTATCAAAGCCGATGCCAACTCGTAAATTCTTACTACCTATCTAGAAACATGACAGTTATCATTATTAGTTGGTAATCTGAAAGAGAGTAAGGGTGCTCCTCCTTTACCGTACAATGGCGTGGCAGATAGAACTTCAAGAAGATTAAAAAAAAAAAAAAGGGAGTGAAAGTTTAATTTCCGCAAAAATTACTATAAGAAAAAACATGTAAAGACTCACAGGTAAGCTCGATCAATGGATACTAACAACTTGTCCTTGAGAATCAGAAGGACATTTCTTGACTGTTTATGTTGTGAAATTGTGGCTGATGGTGGCAATTGATTTCAAAATCATCTTCTTACCTAATCATACATAAGTCCATGTTGCCTTCACGTTGACTGTCCATTTTGATTGCAAAATCGATAAGGTTGAAATAACCTCCTGGATTCTCCAATGGTACCTGCTAAATCTCAATACGAGTAGTATCATCATTGAACTTAAAGAACTCCAACCTGCTAGATATATGAATTTTGTATATAGATATTGCAAAATTTTGGGAGAGCACATCTTACGTCTAAAGTATTTTTGCACTGGTGGATTAGTAGCGTACTCAATCAAACCTATACACCTAATCTCGATTCTGTTTGTTGGCACTCAAAATAATTTATTGTCGATACATGTGCTGCGCGCACGTGAGAAATAATAAAATAGTCAACATGTTCTTTCAATAATTTGTCATGAATAATCTTTCTCTCTCTCATTACCTCTCGTAGATTGCTAATTAAAAGATAAGTTTGACAATAGTAACAATTCTAAGATGAGGCCTTGGCTTTGACGATACTCATTCTATCAATCTTAGCATTGCTTCACTATGAAATCAGATTGCGCAGGCGACATCGACGTGAACAAGGGAATGCTTAAGGACAACCTGCCTAATCCGGTGACGGTCGTCCAATTCTACGAGAGTACAAGATTGGAAGAACGCATAAAACATCAAGACTTAACATAGCCTCGAGTGCCGATGTGTCCACGGCATGGCTCGGCACCAATTTGCAACTCTACAGGACCAATGTCAGTCTTCCGTGTATCTCCGCAGGTAACGAAGTAGTCTCCAGAGATTTAGCTCGGCATGTATTACCAATAACGCAAAATCTACAACCAATTTGAGTAGTTCTAAATATGATGGAGCGAGAGTTGCCGTCACAATCTCGTCCGGAGCCTCAGGAGTTCTTACCCGCGATCCGACGGCCTCAGGAGTTCTTCGGAGGGATTTGGCGTCGTGCTAGAAACTTAAGCGGTGCATCCTAGGATGAAGTTTAGCCCGACATGGGTGGGATCATAAACTTCTTGTGAAGCACTAGCTCATTACCCTTAATTAATGCGTATCCGTACTTGCGTACACTTCATATCCAACTAATGTGAGATTGGGTTATGCTTAATTCTTTTCTTTCTTTTTTTTGGGGTGTGTGTTCGGAAAGAAGGTTATGCTTGATTCACTGTGACTTGTCCGGTGCTGCAAGATGGCAAATTGAGTTATACAGACATGCTCAATGCGATCATGCACATTATAATGGGCGATGGAGAAGGAAGGCATAGGCGATGTGCATGTCATGGTTTCTAGAGAGTGCTTGGCGGTCAGTCGAAAACTTTAGACTGAGAACTTTCAATTTTAATCCACACCTGAGATTTAAAGTTAGGACTATCGAGTGATGTAATTGAAAAGTTTAGAGCAAAGTTGAAATTGGATTATATGACTTAGAACTTCCAAATCTATGGATCCTTGAAATTGAAATTATTAGATTCCAGTCGCATGAAACTTCATCTGAGCAACTCTTTGACTTTGAACTCTAGATCCAAGTAGATGAATAGGAAGAGTGTTAAAACAAAACCGTGAATACTGATTCAGATTCAAAACATTTTTCTTTACTCATTTCCTAGACTTCCTTGAAAAGGATTCTGTATATTTCCCTTAATCAACCCTCTGTAAATACAGGATAAACTGGCGTCCCATCCGGCTTGAATAAGCCCCAATGTTGATCCACGCCTGGAGATTTCTGATCGTCATTAAACATTTCAAAGATGAATCCTTCCAAGTAGTGGTCAGGCCTCTTAGGAATTGATTGCATGGCCATAAACTACTTCACAAAATGTTGATTATAAGCTTGCGCAAACTGCAGAGTGGTGACGTGTCCACCTCCGCCCGACGGCCAACCACTCTCAGAAACCACCACGTCCACGGAACTCACGCGTTCCTTCTCCATGGCCCAGTAGAAAGCATCCACCATCGCGTCTAGCATGGTCTTGTAACCCAAGTTGCCATCTTGAACCAATGGAACGGCCGCGGTACCTAGAGCATAATCTAGTCTCACCTTTGTTGGATCTGAGGCATACTCAAAATAGGGATACACATTAACTAGTAACGGCGAGCTATTGTTCGCCAGGAACTTTAGGATGCTGACAATGTGGGTTCGAGCTTCTCTGGAGAATGCACCGCTTGAGGGTGGGTCGAAACTTCCCAAGCTACCGGTCCCAACTACTGTGGTCACCCTCAACCCATTAAACTGATATAGTTCTTTAACAGCTTGTATATTTTGCATAGCCGGTAATACATATTTAGCCCAATTTCCTGGAACGACCATATTACCAACACTAATATACTGAAAATTGATGTCATTGCTGTGTGGTAGCACATAGGTGTTGAACCATTTCATAGCCTCCCTGGAACTCGATGCTATGGTCTCTATGTCTTGGGTTGGTATGCCTAGCACAACGTCCATTCCACTATCCGCAAGCGCATTAAGTGTTGAGGTTGATGTCTTGTATTCCGTTATCCAAGAGATTATGAGACGGTTCCAAAAGGCCCCCCGACGACTGGATAGCACGGGGGTCCGGGGGCCGCCCGGCGAGGGTCGCGGGCGGCGCCCGAGCCGCCGAGATTTTTTATGTTCGGTCATAGAAGGATTTATATGAGAAAATTAAATATTTGAAGCTATGTGGGCAATTTTGTAATTTGTGCCATGTAGGGTTTCGCTATTTATATTTAGGGTGAAACAGTGTCTCTAGAGAGAGGGTGTGAGAAAGAGCGGCTGTACACTTTTCTACGTTATTAGTGAAACAGATCTCATCTCCTGTGGACGTAGGTAGGCGGAACATCTCCCCGCTGAACCACGTAAATTCTTGTGTTGTGCGAATTTTCATTACTTTCTTACATCGTTGATAGGATCGAATTTAGATATTCGACATTGAGCATGTCCAAGTCCGGCTGGAGAAGTCGCACTTTTCCAATGCCGTTTTTCTTCAAAAGTTGGACCACCGTGGCCGGAGGTGGGAGATTGATTCCTTCCCTTACGTAGTTCACCCCATGTCCGCCTCTGTAATTTCGACATGGTAGTGCAGCAATAATGCTACTATTGATAGAACGAGGAGGGTCAAACTTGATGACATCTTTTTACGATGCCTATCCCAAAAGCATGAGAAGTGTCATTTGTTAGCAATTTGAAACATAAAATAAGAATGAAATTAGACAAGGACAGCTACAAATAATTGAATGCTGCTCCGACACCGATGTTCTTACGAGAATCAAATGGTAAAAGGATGCTCCCCACCCTTACCGTGCCTGACTTTTCGATTGCGTGGTATTGCTGCACAATGATGTTGAAAGGATGCGAGCGAGGGCGTGAAGAAAAGCCCGAAATTCGAGGACGCACCTGCATGAAGTGAGAAACCTTAATATACGTTCCATATTGCTTGCATTTTGCATATCATACATCATTGCATTTGAAAATTGGGATCAAAACCACGCCAAAAAAAAATCATTCAACATTTGTATTGTTAAAATTTAGGCTCAATTTTATCTTTGAGCGAAACCTCTGCGAGCTTCCACTCAAAAAGGGGCATTGTTGACACCTAAATTTTGGCTATCCATTTTACTCATTAATTTTTGCATAAAAATTAATGAGTACCCTTAGTCCTTAGAAAAAATATTTAAATCATTCTTCATATAAGATAGTTTATTTTATGCATCACGTTTCGATTCCGACCGGCGGCGGATGAATTTAAAGTGATGGTTCTAAGTGTTAGAACATGTTGTATAGTTTTGTAGGTTTTCCCTTACCTCTCTTCTTTCTCTTTAGTCCCACATAGGAAGAATGCTAGGCTCCTTTTCTCCTCTAAGCCTATATAAAGGCTTCTCATGTACAATGTTTAACACACCATCATTAGAGAACAAATACCATTCTCTTTTAATCTTTCTTTCTTATCATGGTATCGAGCCAGGTTCATTGTCTTGAAGAGTATGCTCTGCGGTTGCCATCAATTGGATCTTCCGCATCAGAAAATAAGACAATGAGCTCATTATTTTTTAAAGTATGCTCTGCGGTTGCCATAAATTGGATCTTCCGCATCGAAATTAAGATAATGAGTTTGGGCCATCATTCTTGCTCGTTCTAATCCGCGCTTCTTCTTTCTCGATCCTTTCGATCAATTTTTTCACCTCAATCCATATTTCTAGCTTTGCTAGTGATTTCTTTTTCTGTCGTCATGGGTGATTCTAGTGATCGTATTGACGTCAAACTCGATGGTTCAAACTATTCTCTTTGGAAACCATCGGCAATGGCAGCACTTGTTTATCGCGACCTGTTTGAGCATGTTGACGGACTTTGTCCTTGTCCCGGTGCTCTTCAAAGTGACTCATCCGATGAAGTTGCGAAACGTGTTGCTGAAATTCGAGCATGGAAAGTTGCTGATCGGAAGGCATGGGCTATCATGTTTGGTTCCATTGATCCTGCTCTTCGCCCACAATTTTCTAATATTGTTGAGGCAAAAAGTTTATGGGATCAGCTTGCCGTGATGTTCACCCGGACAGGGGACATTCGAGTTTATCGGTTGGAGCAAGAAGTTTACAATGTAACGCAAGGGTCTCGCTCTATTCGAGATTTCTACAATTACATGCACTCACTTTGGAGTCAACTGGATATTCTTGCTCCTATTCTCTCGCCCATCATGCCCGAATCGTACTCGGTGTCCATCTACTCGGCTTCGGACTCAAGATAGGCACCGTCTACATTCTTTTCTTATGAAGCTTGGCTCTCCCTATGAAGGTGTTCGCAGCCAACTTCTTCACCGCTCTCCAAGACCATCCCTCCTTGACGCTGTCAAAGAATTACGTCCGAGGAAACTCGTCTTGGTCTTCTTTCCTCCTCGGCGCTTCGATTCAATCGCTATTTTGGCTGCTCCACCACGTCCTTCGCCTATTCGTGGTCCTCGCCGCCCTTCATGTACGTATTGTCTTCGTCTTGGTCATGACAAGTCACATTGTTGGAAGAAGAGGAATGCTTCACGCCTTTCTCGCATCACCACGAGTCACTACCGCATCTCCAATCTCTCAGCCTATTACTCTGGTTTCTCCCTCTACGGATGACCGTATTGCTGCTCTTGAGGCCCAACTTGCCCGATTGAGTCCTTCTCTCTCGCCCAAGTCTTTTCCGATTCCGGTACTTCTACAACTCTCTCATCTGCCGGAAGCACCGCTGCAGCCTACTCCACCTTCAGTGATATTTCTACTACTTGGGTACTTGACTCGGGAGCTACTAGACATATGTCTACTTCCGCTGTTTTTCTCACTAAGCTCTCGAGCTCAAGCAACCAGCACATTTCTTTACTCGCTAATGGTTCTCCTCTACTAGCTACCCGACATGGTACTCTTACCATCTCTGAAGATTTCAATGTTCCCGATGTGTTACATGTTCCCTCTTTGGCTCTCAATTTATTATCTCGTTGGACAACTCACCGATCTTGGATGTACCGTAAGCTTTACAAATAGCTCTTGCTTTGTGCGGGGATCGTTTGAGTGGCAAGATGATTGGCAAGGGCATGTAGACGGGATGGACTTTATATTATGCAACATCTCCATCTTCCAACTTCCTCTCTTCCTCATCCTGTGTTGGCTACCCTCGATCTTGCTCGGTGGCATCAGCGTCTTGGACATATTCCGTCTTCTCGTCTCACCGTCCTTCACCAACAAGGTGCTTTGGGTCCTATTTCTTCTAGTAGTCTTCCTCCATGTTCTATCTCGCCCTTTGGCCAAGCAATCTGCTAAGCCTTTTCCTGTTAGTAACTCTAGAACTAGTGCGATTTTCGATCTTGTTCATTCCGATGTTTGGGGTCCTGCCCCGCTCTCTTCCAAGAGTGGTTTCAAATATTATGTATCTTTTATTGATGATTATTCTCGTTATACATGGGTCTATCTTATGCGTCAACGTAGTGATTTCTTTTCCATCTATCGGTCTTTTACTTCCATGGTTTCCACACAATTTAATACAAAAATCAAAATTTTCCGTTCGGATTCGGGGGGAGAATATCTCTCTGGTGTCTTTCGTTCCCTCTTAGCTAGTGATGGTACACTTCCTCGGTTATCTTGTCCTGGGGTTCCAGCTCAAAATGGAGTTGCTGAACGCAAGCACCGTCATATTCTAGAGACCACTCGAGCTCTCTTACTTGGCACATCCGTTCCCACCGAGTTCTCGTTGGAGTTGGCGAATACTTGGGGACCCTTGTTTCTCACACCGGTACGCCCACGTGAGCTTAAGGAAACGAAGTGTTACCCAACGACATGTGACCCCGCGCGCGGGATGCGGGGGCGCGCCCCGACACGGGTGTCCATGCGCCCGGTCGGCGGGCGGGGGTTCGGGGGCGGCGCCTCCCGACGGGGTTCCCCCGAAACCTCTACGGGTTTGGGCTTTTATTTAAGCTGGCCCGTATGGTTGGAATTAAGAGGTTTAGGTTTTTAGCCCGTTTTGGGGCATATATATTTTATTCGGTTTTGTCATTGTAATATATAGAATTGGGCTGTAACCGAAAAATATAGTGAAATCTCTTTGCGGGACGTAGCCCTAATCTTGGGGTGAACCTGGGTAATCTCGTGCGTTTTCAATTCTTCTTGATTCTCTGTGTGATCGTCCGATTCGGTTTTCGATAAATCCCTTCAATTCAGGCTGAGGCTCTTCTCACGGCTATTCATCTAATTAATCGCCTACCCTCATCTCGTTCTCCATCAAGACACCCCGTTTTGGCGTCTCTACTCTCGACCTCCTAGCTATAATCATCTTCGAGTTTTTGGATGTACTTGTTTTGTCATGCTTCCACTCACCGAACGTACAAAGCTTACCGCTCGCTCTATCCCATGTGCATTCTTGGGTTATAGCACTCGAGCACAAAGGTTATCGTTGTTATGACCCAAATGTGCGACGTGTACGTATTTCTCGTGATGTTACGTTTCATGAACACATCCCTTTCTTTCCGACAAATACTACACCTCATGTTTCGTCTCTGTTCCATTTATGGATTTTCCCTGTTGATCCTCTACCCGACCCTTCTAGTCCCTCTTCTACATCGGATCTAGATATATTGCCACCTTCTCCATCTTCACCTATCCCTTGTGCTGCACCCTCCGCCGTATGCGCCCTCGACGATTCTCGCACAACTAGAGCCACGCCCGTAATCCTCCTCGAGATCGGCGTCCACCTGCCCGGTATGTTGCTGCTACTTCTTATTCTACCGAGTTTGGTTCCTTTTTAGCTGCTGTTCATGTTTGTACAAGAACCTAATAGTTATCGCGAGGCAGTTCAAGCATGTAGAATGGCGCCAGGCTATGTCCGAGGAACTCTCGGCTTTGGAGAGTACTCGGTACTTGGGAGCTTGTGCCTCTTCCTCCCGAGTCGCTCCCTCGTATCTTGCCGATGGATATATAAGATTAAGACTCGTTCGATGGCGTATTGAGCGTTACAAAGCTCGTCCGGTTGCTCGAGGTTTCTCGCAAGAGTATGGTATCGACTACGAGGAGACCTTTGCTCCCGTAGCAAAGATGACATCCGTCCGTGCTTTATTAGCTGTTGCTTCAATTCGCAGTTGGCCTCTCTTTCAGCTTGATGTGAAGAATGCTTTTCTTCACGGTGATCTTCAGGAAGATATCTTTATGCAACCTCCGCCCTGGTCTTGCTCATACCTCCGGAAAGGTTTGCCGCTTGCGACGGGCTCTTTATGGTCTCAAACAGGCCCTCGTGCTTGGTTTGAGAAGTTCGGTGATGCTATTCGGTCTGCTTTGGTTTCACTCAAAGTGAGGCTGATCATGCTATGTTTGTTCATACCTCTTCTTCAGGCTGCACTATTCTTCTTCTTTATGTTGATGATATGGTCATCACCGGAGATGATCGTGACCATATTGAGCATACCAAGCGGCACCTTCAAAGCAACATTTTTCCATGAAGGATCTAGGACCACTGCGCTATTTTCTTGGGCTTGAGATTGCTCGCAGTTCACGTGGTATTCTCATTTCTCAGCAGAAATATACCGCCGATATTCCGTCCAGGGCTGCTCTATCGATTCACGTCATCGCCGCCACTCCTATTGAGCTAAATCGAAGTTTTGCCCGGACGATGGAGAACCTCTTTCGATGTCACCCGCTATCGGACCTTGGTTGGCGGTCTTATTTATCTTACTATCTCCCGACCCGACATCGCTCTATCTTTGTTCATGTTGTCGGCCGGTTTGTTCTTGCTCCTCGAACTACTCATTATGTGGCTACGTTCTAAGAATTCTGCGCTATCTTCGAGGCACTTTATCGCGTTCCTTATTTCTACCATCTTCCTCTACTCTCAAGTTGCGTGCCTATTCTCGATGCCGATTGGGCTTCCAATGTCACCGATCGCAAATCTATCACTGGTTATTGCATTTTTCTTGGCGATTCACTTATTTCTTGGCGATCCAAGAAACAACATATTGTCTCACGCTCCTCTCTGAGTCCGAGTATCGTCTATGGCCGACACTACTTGTTGAGATTGTTTGGCTTCGCCGCTTACTTGCCGATATGGGTGTTTCATTTCGGATCCTACTCCTCTGCATTGTGACAACAAGAGTGCCATTCATATCGGTGCAAATCCAAGTATTTCATGAGCGTACCAAACATATTGAGATCGATTGTCATCTCGACTCGTCATCATCTCCAAGCTCGCACTATTTCACTTCCTTTTGTTGGAACCGAGAATCAACTTGCCGATTGTTTTACGAAGGCTCTTACATCACAACGATTTAAATTTCTTCTTTCCAAACTCTCGTTATTTGACCCACCTTGAGTTTGAGGGGGGTGTTAGAACATGTTGTATAGTCTTGTAGGTTTTCCCCTTACCTCTCTTCTTTCTCTTTAGTCCCACATAGGAAGAATGCTAGGCCCTTTTCTCCTCTAAGCCTATATAAAGGCTTCTCATGTACAATGTTTAACACACCATCATTAGAGAACAAATACCATTCTCTTTTAATCTTTCTTTCTTATCACTAAGCTCTTGGCGATGAAAATCGGCTCAAACCCATAACTGAAATTTGAAATGGTAAGCTTTACATTATTATGATTTTTGAATCTTGGGATTTTCCTGAGTTTTTTTCAGATTGTTAGAGGTGGTTGTCCATAATCTTCAGAGGATATAAACGGTTGAATGATGTAACATTGATCAAGGCAAAAAAATCGGAAAAAGTGATTTGGTTCAATATGATTTGTTAGGCTTTTTAGCCTATAAAAGAACCCTTTACAGACTAAAGAAAGGGGGGAAGGCTTTTGAAGGGCCACTAATTTCGAAAAAAAAAAGAGAGAATAATTGACAACCGCATGACACAGAGAGAGGGAGAGTTCTGAGCTTCGTCCAGTTGAGGTCCCGAGAGAGTTTAGATCATAGAGGAAAAAAAGAGAAAAGTCAATGAGAGCTTCTCTGTACCCCACGGCAGAAGGTGGAGGAAAAAAAAAAGAGGCTTGGCTGAAAAAGAAAGGGGAGGCCATTCATTGATACATGGCACAAACAGATAAAGGCGAGAAGCTGCGAGAGAGAGAGAAAGGGAGGGGCCCTGAGTGCTTCACCATATGAAAGGGAAACCGTGAGAGATAGAAAGAAGTTTGGGTGGTGTCTCTGCACTATTTAAAAAAGATAGAGAAATACACGTGAGTTTTGAGAGCTATAGAAGAGAGAGTTTTCGGCAAACAAAGGAGGACTACTTTGACTGAAGCTTGATTGGGCGCTTTCCCTGGAGTTTTTTTTCTTTTTTTTGTCTTTCCTCCTCCACTACTGCATCACCAACTCCCCTGCTCCATTTGCTAGCCTTTTGCAGCTGTTGCATAAAAAGGGACAACAAACAAACTTGCTTTTTGGTCCTCTACTGTTCTGGCGATTTTTTTTTTTTTATCTCATTTCTGGCGATTCAAAAGCCCCAGATTGTGCTAGAAGACCCCAAAAAAAATCTTTGTTGTTTCAGCCATGCAGCCCACGTTTCATATTAGCCTGCGCCGAGAGGATTAACGTGAAACCCCCAAGACCACAGCGTCCGAAGCTCTCTGTGCGTAAGAGTCCTCCACGAACCAGTCCGTGACTTCCAAGCTTGATTGACCAGTTGGAACACGATTCCAAAAGGAAAACTTAGCTTGAGGAATTTGAGGTATATTTCCTATTCTCTAACTTGGATGTTCGATTGTTTATTTTGTGAACTTTACATATCTTACCATATTTTGCATATCACAAAATACTTTATCTGAATTATCAAATTTGGAAGTATCCCGCATCTCTAAAGGTTGGTCTATCAGCTTGTCGATTTCAAAACATGTTGCATATCTCGGGTATTTAGTCGGTTGGTTTAAGATAATGCACTATTCGATTTTTGATAATTGCATGTTAAAATCGAATTTTGAATGCTTGCTAATTTGTTGGGAAATTTTGAATCTGATTTGAGTGTTTTTGAATATATTCTGCAGCATATTACTTGCTTAATTTGGAAAAGTTGTGATCCATTGTGGATTTTTTTTTGGTGTGATTTTGCAAACATTTTTTTTAAAGAAAAAGAAAGAAAGAAAAATCTCCTGAGATATCAAAATCTTTCAAAATGTGATCGATTAGGAAAATCTCCTAATCCGCAACTTGCCACATGAGTAAGGATTTGAGTTCAATCGTTATTCGTAAGATTACGAATTAAAGATTGACTCAAATATTCGCGAAATATTTTCAAAAATCGGTTGAGATATCTACTTTCTTGATTGATTTGATTGACATAATATCTTTAGAATGAATATTCTCTTGAGTGATATTTAAAATTCTAAAGATATTATATAGCATTTTAGATAAAAGTTGCATTTTAGAATTAGAATCATGTAGATATTTGCATGTTTAATTTTTAGTATGCCTTAATTTAGATTTGCATTCTAAGATAGAATCCGCATATTTGAGTAGTTTTCCATATCTAAAATAATCTATCTTTAGCAGGTTAGGATTTGGGCAAATTTAAACCCTAAATATGCAAGATAAAATTACCTTTAGGCATGGTTTTACTTATAGTCATTTATTAATCCGAAAAATGAAAAAATCAAAACAATCTCGCCATGTCATTTGCATGATAGGTTTAGATCATATAGAATCCGCATGTTTAGGTCTTTAATTCACACGTCATGTAGTTAAGTTAATTAGATTATAATCGCATGTCCTCTAAATTAGTCATATAGTTTTATTAAATTCACATGCATTCTTAGTATAGTTTGCATTTACTTATGCCATTGCATTTAGAATGATTTCATGCATTGCATTTAGTTTATTTTTCATTAAAAAACGAAAATCCAAAAGCGAGAACAATTTGTCTCACATACTTGCTGCAATTACCTTTGATTTCTGGATGTTTATTAATTGATTGTGCAATTGGATGATAACCTTTGTTAGTGGCTTAGGTTAGAATCAATTAATGTTGCCTTCTCAAATGATTTTTTTCATGAAATGGTACCGAAAGATCGTTAAAGTAATCTAGCGTAACCAAGTCCTCGGACTTACAATCTATGGTTCGTAGAAGTAATTTAGTTCTCCCGCTAATTTACGTAGGTTTCTAATCGACCTATCAAAAACGATTAGTGGCGGCTCTAGTTAAAAAATCTTTGCATGTTAAGTTGCGATTTGGTATAAACTTAGGAGAGTCCGAGTTAGGTTAGTTAATTCATTTAATTAATCTAATAATTCATTACCCTAGAATTTTTCAATTTTAGGTCGCGACAACTTTCGATACCATTTCATGAAAAAAAATCATTTGAGAATGCAACATTAATTGATTCTAACCTAAGCCACTAACAAAGGTTATCATCCAATTGCACAATCAATTAATAAACATCCAGAAATCAAAGGTAATTGCAAGAAGCATGCGCCAAGACAAATTGTTCTCACTTTTGGATTTTCATTTTTTAATGAAAAATAAACTAAAAGCAATGCATGAAATCATTCTAAATGCAATGACCTAAGTAAATGCAAACTATCCTAAGAATGCATGTGAATTAAACTACATGACTAATTTAGAGGACGTGCGATTATAATCTAATTAAATTAACTACATGACGTATGAATTAAAGACCTAAACATGCAGATTCTATATGATCTAAACCTATCATGCAAATGACATGGCAAGATTGTTTTGATTTTTTTAATTTTTCGGATTAATAAATGACTATAAATAAAACCATGCCTAAATATAATTTTTATCTTGCATATTTAGGGTTTAAATTTGCCTAAACCCTAACCTACTAAAGATAGATTATTTTAAGTATGAAAAACTACTCAAATATGCGCATTCTATCATAGAATGCAAATCTAAATTAAGACATACTAAAAATTAAACGTGCAAATATCTACATGATTTTAACTCTAAGATGCAACTATAATGCAATGTAATGTCTTTAGAATTTTAAATATCACGCAAGAGAATATTCATTCTAAAGATATTATGTCAATCGAATCAGGTGGATATATTAACCGATTTTTGAAAACATTTCGCGGATATTTGAGTTAATCTTTAATTCGTAATCCTATGATTAACGATTGAACTCAAATCCTTGCTCGTGTGGCAAGTTGCGAATTAGGAAAAGATTCCTAATCAACCTTGTTTTAAAAATAATATCCACTTGGATACAATATATTCAAGATACTTTATTTAGACATGCGATTTTTCAATTTAAGCAATCAAATATCACAATATCTAAATTAAGCAATAGAATTTTCAGAATATGCAATTGGATGCTCAAATCATGTAAAATAAGCAATTCAAATATCTGGAGTCCCAAAATTAGAAATTTACCAAAAATTGAGATTGCAATTTCTTATTCAAAATTTGGTCCGAATCTTGGAGGAGGATGATGCTCGAGTTGCAAAGGACGCGATTGCAACTCTGGACTTCAATTACTTCTCTTGGCTATAACACATGTCCTTTGGCTCGTCAAATTTGCAGCTACTCATCAGAGAAGTATTGGACTCAAAGCAAGGATAGTGGATGGTCAAAGGTGAGAGCCAGCTCATGGTAGTGATAGATCCCACGAGAACTACAAGTGTAGGCTGCTTGTTGGTGGTTCTTGGTGGAGTTAACTTGGCTACTGTGGTCAGCCAAGAGACTAGATGGAGACCTGCAAAACGAAAGGAGAGATCGCCAAGGAAAGCCCAATGTGCAACCAATGTCACAGGTGTGAATCAGCTTGGTGCCAGGCTTGTCGTTGTCGTCGTTGCTAGACGGGGAGGCGGCTGGAGATACAAGGACAAGGACAGGGGCACGATCCGGGGCAGCATTGGAAAATCTACGAAACAGAACTCTCCCACGTCGCGGAGGGACTGGTCTACGTAGCTAGGACGTGGTAGAGATGTCAGAGAATTGGATCACTTTCTTTTCTAAATTTCCATGGACATCCTCCTCTCCTCTCCTCTCCTCTCCGAAACCCCTCAAATGGACGAAGCTCCCTCTCCCTTTTGGCCTTGTGGTATTCAGGAGCTCTTATTGACTCGTGGACTCCTCTGGACGACTCCTCTCTCTTTTTAACGAAGCTTGTTATTTTTTTTCGCCCTATAACCCTGTGAAGCCCCTCACCTTTTTCTCTACCTTTACTGAATGAAGCTCCCTGACTTTTCTGCACTATAACACTGTGAAGGCCCCCCTGCAAATCATGAATCAGGGTCTTTTTTATAGCCAAGTAGACATCTGTTAGTTAGAGAGAAATCAGATTGCGATTTTTTGTTACGATGCTCTTTCTTTTCTGTTTCCCCTGCAGATATGCACTTGCGAAGATCTGAACCGTATGTGCTCATCTCCTCTTTTTTCTTTTATTCTCACAGCCAAGAAAGTCAGCTTTTGTTGATTCGCCACCCCAAGAACCACGCCTATGTAACGAAAAATCTCAACAATGAATTGTTTCGAATTCCAATCAATAATTTAGGCTGTTAAGAAAATAACATGCTTCTCCAAATCCTCTTTTCTCCCTACACTTAGCCCAATTCATTTTATCTCATCCACAGTTGGTCCAATGCTAAAAAATTAAAAATTAAAATGAACTAAGTGCAAACTATATGTAAGACGATTTAATTATTATTTTTTATAGGGACTAAATTAATCCCTAATTTTTATGCAAAAGTTAATGACTAAAAGGAATCGTCAAAATTTAGGTGTTAACAAGCATGTCCAACTCCAGCTGGAAAAGTCGCACTTTTCCAATGCCGTTTTTCTTCAAAAGTTGGACCACTGTGGCCGGAGGTGGGAGATTGATTCCTTCCCTTACGTAGTTCACCCCGATGTCCGCCTCCGTAATTCCGACATGGTAGTGCAGCAATAATGCTACTATTGATAGAACGAGGATGGTCAAACTTGATGACATCTTTTTGAGATGCCTATCCCAAAGGCGTGAGAAGTGTCATTTGTTAGCAATCTGAAACATAAAATAAGAATGAAATTAGACAAGGACAGCTACAAGTAATTGAATGCTGCTCCGACACCGATGTTCTTACGAGAATCAAATGGTAAAAGGATACCCCCCACCTTTGCCGTGCCTGACTTTTCGATTGCGTGGTATTGCTGCACAATGATGTTGAAAGGATGCGAGCGAGGGCTTGAAGAAAAGCCCGAAATTCGAGGACGCACCTGTAACGAGCAGCACCTTCAGCCCCACACACACCCGCGGAGAGAAAAGAGGCGGACCATCCTCTTCTTCTGCAGGGGAAGACGGGTTCGATCTTTAGACAATTCCATATATAATCAGATCCTAAAAACACGAGTCGAAAAACTTAAGAGTTCATGACGCGTTTCGACACTTCTGCCCATCTCAATTTCTGAGGAGGAGGACGAAGAGAAGAAAAACGAATATGTTTTGTCCCTTTTTTCGAGTTGATTCGTGCTTAGTCTTGATCCTCCGTCTTCTTTTATTTGTTTTAGAACTTCGAATTTTAATCCACGCCTAAGCCGTGAGTCTTTTACTTTGGAAAAAGAACACTACAAGTGAGGCTAAAATAATGTGAAGACTTTTTATTTTCATCGAACTTCACTATGACAGAAAGAAACATGGAAAGACTCACGGGCAGTGCTACTACTGATATGACAATATTTATCCAAGCTGACGCCATCTCTTAGATTCTTACTACCTATCTAGAAACATAACAATTATCATTATTAGTCAGCAATCTGAAAGAGAGTAAGGGTGCTTTTCCTTTATCATAGAACGGCGTGGCATATAGAACTTCGAGGAGATAAAAAAACTAAGTAAAAGTTTAATTTCCTCAAACGTTGTTATAATAAGAAACATGTAAAAATTCACAAATAAGTTTGATCCATGGATACTAACAACTTGTCCTTGAGAATCAGTAGGACCTTTCTTGACAGTTTATATTGTCAAATTGAGGCCGACAATGGTGGCAATTGATTTCAAAATTAAGAATGTATTTTCTGTGAGCAAATATAGTATATTATCTTGTTTTATTACATGACCGTATATAAGTTTATGTTGCCCTCCCTCCAAATGTCCACTATGATGCATGCAACCCTTATGCAATGAAGCTTTTATGAGAAAGCTATCGAACTAGTTAAAAAGATAAGGGAGTTTATCCCTCCAACATATGAAAATTACAAAAGGGTTGATTTTAGGCTCTTAACGTGTATCATTTTCTATACTGGGTCCTTGAGTGTCCCAAGGGAAATTGTAAAAATGGATAGTAATCAGGCAATTGGAAATATAATAAATGAGACACCATATCGATATGCTTAGCCCTTGTGTTTCTGTCTTGTATTGTTTTACACATAATTGTTCAAATAAAAAAGGATAAGATTGAAATAACCTCGTGGATTCTCCAATCGTACCTGCTGAATCTCAATATGAATAGTGCAATCATTGAACTTAAAGAACTCCAACCTGCTAGAGATATGAATTCTGTAGATAGATATTGTCAAATTTTGTGAGATCACACTCAATTATTTTAAAAATTTAAGCTATTAGATGGAAAGCGTGATTGACTATATTTATATACTTTAGTACTCATAAACTTGAATATTTCACAAAACGCAGTAAGTTTTTCTTTTCCATAAGAATTATAGGGAAGAAAGTTCAAAATTTGACAATATCTTTTTATAAAATTCATATATCTAGAAGGTTAGAGTTCTTTAAGTTTAATGATTACACTATTCATATTGAGTGACACTCAATTATTTTAAAAATTTAAGCTGTTTAGATGGAAAGCGTGACAAATGTATTTATATAATTTAGTAGACATAAACTTGAATGTATCACAAAACAGAATAAGTTTTTCTTTTCCATAAAAATTATAGGAGAGAAAGTTTATTTGGGTTTGCTCATGGTTTTGCTGCCGAAGTCCCTCCTACAAGAACTGTCAAGAGATCCTATACACCAAATGGGGGAGAGTTACCAAAAAAGTCCTAAACTTATTGTAATTGTGTCAATTCAATCCTAAATATTTTTCTTGCTAATTGAATACTAAACCTTTTGCAATCTGTCAATTCAATCCTAAACATTTTTCTTGCCAATTGAATACTAAACCTTTTGCAATTATGCCAATTCAATCTATTTGGCCAACTAGTGCTGATGTAGCGCTGCCCCCTTTGATGTAGCAAATTTGAATAATATTTTAATATTTTTTAATTTTTTAATTATGTTTTTAATAATTTTTCTACATGTTTTTTCTTTTCGTTTTTTCTTTTGTTTGGGTCGGCTAACGCTTGCCCCACTATCGAGCCTCGCAAGCCCTTGTCGGACGCCGGCGAGGATCTCGAGCTCTCACCCGGGGGCCGGTGGAGGTCGCTAGCACTCGACCAATGGCTGGCAAGCTCCTGGAGGCCCAACCAAAAAAAAAAAAGAAAAGAAAACAAAAGACAGAATATAATAATTAAAAAACTCTAAAAATATTAAAATATTATTAATAATTTGCCAAGTTAGTGCCGGCCCATCAAATGGACTGAATTAGTACAATTGCAAAAGTTTTATGACTTAATTGGCCAAAAAAAAAATTATGATTGAATTAGCACGGTTGAATTAAATTTAGGACTTTTTTTTATAATTTTCCCCACCAATTGCGAGACCAGTCTCGACGAGTTGATTGGTCACTATTACTCCGTCTGGTCGTCGTTGTTGCTGAGGAGCCGAGCAGAACTGGTCTTGGCGCTTCTGCTCGCAGCTGATCCAGAGTCATCCTACCGTTGCTGCTGTGCCAAGCCGAGAAGACCTCTCAATGGTCCTGCTGTCCTGCTGGTGTTGCTGTTGTCCGAAGACCGAAGGCCATCGCTACTAGCTGTTGTTGCTTCCGTGATCCCATCCGCAAGCAAGACTGAGTCGATTCGGTTTTGTTTGAATTTGGAAAGTAAATTGTGCAATTAAGGTAAATTTCTTGTCCTCGATGGTTAGAATATTTTGATTGCCTATTTTGACGATATTGCATTATCTCTAACCATGTGGACATTGATTAGGAGAATTCATAATCTGCAACCTTCCACATAATTAGATTGGTCTATCTATGAACATTTAATTAAGCAGGGATTTAAATCCAATAAGTTGATTTGTAAGATTATAGATGAATAATGGGATTTAAATTTTGCGACATCTTCAATTATACACTTTCCCTATTTGACTTGATTGGATTGGCTTGCTATCTTTTAGGACATTATCTTGCATGATTTTAAATTTCTAAAATTTATGGCTTTGCGAGGAAGATTCGAGCCCCATCCGCCTGTGTAGCAGAAACCCTAGCTGGGCGAGATGGGATGAAACACCTTTTGCAAGTACGAAGTGGAAAGTCGTCTCGAGGTCATCCTTATTTAGATCTCCCTGCCCCAAAAGTTGAGATTGAGACAGATTGCCTCTTTGTGATACGAAGGATCTTAAACCAGGATGATAGGCCATGGTTATTGAGCCCAATCATAAAGGAGTGCAGAGTCCTGTTGGACCAACTTGGACAAGCTGAACTAGCCCACTGTCCCCGGTCCGCCAACCAAGCCGCCGAGTGGGTGGCCAAGGCGCAACGAACCGATTCTCTCAACCCGAATTGGCTTTTTAAGCCCGCTCAACAACTCTGGTCTTTGTTATGTATGGATTGTGATGACTCAAATGTTTTTCAGATTTAAATTGCATTCTAGAGTGGAATCATGTAGATAATTTACATGTCTATTTAATTCTCAGAATAATTTAAATTAGATTGAATTCTAGGATAGATGCATGTTCAAGTAGATTTTTATGCCTTCGATAATTTATCTTAATGACTTAGGGTTTAGGTGAATTTAAACCCTAAAATAGGCAAGATAGATATTGTTTAGGCATAGTTTACTTTAGAATCATAATTAATTCCGAAAATCACAAAAAGGAATTCGTTCTCGCCATATCATAGAGATTGCATCGTAGGATACATTGCATGTAGAATTGCGTGCTTAGGTCTTTAATTAATTCGCTCGTCATGTAGTCGATTTAATTAGACCATAACGTATTATGTACATTAATTTAAGTATGTCATCTAGAATAGTCATGTAATTAATTAGATTTAATTAATATGCATTAGCTTAGGATAATTTGCATCAATTAATTCGTTGCATTTAAGAATATAATGCATTGCATGCATTTTCTTTTCATAAAAAGCGAACACCCATAAAGAGAGAATAATTTGCGTGGCACATGCTCCTTACAATTTGCATTGATTTCTGGGTGTTTTATTTAATTGATTGCACCCCCATGATAACCTAGTGACCTAGGTTAAAATCAATTCAATTGCCTGATTAAACTTTTTGCATAAAAATGAAATGCTAACGGAAGGACATTAGAAAATCTAGCGTAACCAAGCCCGCGAATTCATAATCTCTCGATTCGTAAAAGTGATTTAGTTCTTCCACTATTTTACTTATGTGTCTAATCGACTTATAATAAATCGATTAGTGGCGACTCCATAGTTAGATATATATTGCATATAGGCATAAACCCTAAGTTGCGATTTGGTACGGACTCTGGAGAGTCCGAGCAAAGTTAATTAAATAATTATTTCAGTAATCTATTAGCCCAAAAATTAGGTCGCAACAATGAGATACCAAATAACAAGTGATTGGTAAATTTGTTATAAAAAGGTATTTCTAACACTCAGTTGTGTGAGGACAACATTCGTGGTAAAAAATTTGTGGAATCCTTCATTGGTTTTCTTCAATTTTGAGATGACAGTACCAATTGCAAATAGTTTTTTTTTCTTTTGTATATATGCTTGAGATAATTTAGAAAATCGCCAATAACCGAACAATCATGTGACCAACTTAAAACTTGACTCATACTTCATTTTCACATTTGAACACTTCTTTCGTTTTTCATTATTGACAAAATCGATTATTAGGAGAGTAACAGTCGGGAAGTGTAGTGGTTGGAGCTCGGCACAGGAATTAAATGCAATCAAGGAGAATTCGGCCATGTAATTTTGACGCGTAGGCGGACCAGAGTAGGATGGGGTGGGGACTTCGAATCCGAGAGTAGTAGAACTGACGCGTAATTTTGCACACAACTTCCATGGCGGTCGATTTGATGGAGGCGCGGATATCGCCGCCGTGCATTTGTTGGGACTCTAGCAAAAAGTTTCGAACCTCCGGTGCCGGTTGACAGTGACGACAAACAAGGACGACGATGCAGAAGCAAGACGAGGACTGGATCGAGTTTTAAATCCTTAATTTAATGCAATTAAGAGATTAAGTTCCTCACAAGCAAATTGTTAGTGCTACTTAGGCATTTCACCCATCGTTCACTTAATGGACTTATTCGCATTTTCAAAAAAAAAAATTAAGACTATTGATTGAAGCAAGTGCATTGTTAAGAACCTAACTGCAATACATACGTGGGATTTAGAACGTTCCATGTATTGTCCCTTAAAATTGAATTTTTTTTTATTCCAATTGCATGAAACTGGGAGAATCATCCAAAAATTCCTAAACCTATTATAATTTTCCCAATTCAGCCTTAAACCTTTTTTTTTTCAATTCAGTCCTAAATATTTTGCATTTGTGACAATTCAATCATAAAGATGCTTGCATTTTGCCAACTCAGCCCATCCAGCCCGGAGCTAACGTGGATTTCTTTTAAATAGTATTTTAATATTTTTGATATCTTTATAATTTTTTCTTTTCTTTTCTTTTCTTTAGGCTTTTTGGACTTGAGGAGACGAGAGCCGCACCTCTCTCACCCAAATCAAGCGAGTGCATCACAGCATTTGTCTAGTATAGCGAGGGCCACAACGCCCTCACCAAATTTGCGCGACAGCCGCGCGCTCTTGCCCTCACCTAGTGCCGGCAAGGGCGTCTCTATCCCCGCCGGCCCTAAAGTCCAAAAAACCTAAACAAAAAAATAAAGAAAATAATTGTAAAATTTTATATAAAATATTAAAATATCATTTGAAGAAGTCCACGTCAAGATCGGCAATGCCACGTCAACGTCGGCTAGCCAAATAGACCGAATTGGCACAATTGTAATAGATTTAAGACTCTTTTGCTATACTTAATTTGAATACAAACATTATTCCCGACACACCCCTGGTCTCGGTCATAAGTCTCTCAACATGCTAGTGTCCCATCCAGGTTTTTTTTTTTTTTGTCAAATGTAACATTTCATCTCATTCACTTCCTCGAATACAAGGGAGAAATATCGCAGTTCAAGTACAAAGCAAAATACATTTCAAATAATTTCAGAATAAAATAAGCTCAAGATAACAAAAGAAATCTGAGTTACACACTCAAAGAGCATATCTATGACTTCTTCACACCATAATCGGCGACCGATCACCGAATTCATTTTCAGTGATGAGCATACAACGAGAACCCTATCTTTTACTACGGCATTGCCTTTTGGCGGTGGGAGACTAGATCTAGCGTCCCCAACACCCCAATCGAGCAAAGTAAAAAGGTTGAATGAGCATAGATTTGACACAAGTAAGCTCCTATGATCTCTTTCAAAATAGGATTTGTTCAAGCAACGAAATCTAAGGAGAGCGAAATCTCGAAAAATACACGCAGAAAATCCCAAATCTAAACTAGATAGGAATAGAAATCTCCCAAAAATAAGAGAGAAAAGCTTCTAGATCTAGGCTAAATCAAAAGAGAAAAGTTCCCAAATGAAAGAAAAGTAACAAAAAGAAAAAAGAAAATCAAAATAACTTGAGAGAGACAGAGAGAGGGATCGCTCCATCTCCCCCTCGAAAGGGTTTTGGCGGCTAATTTTTTTTTTTTTTTTTTGGGAGGAGGGTGGGGTGGGAGAATATTGCTCCACGCCCTGAAGATCTTTGATTCACATTAAACATTGCAAAGATGAACCCTTCCAAGTAGCGGTCAGGCTTCGACCAAACAAAAAAGGTAGCGGTCATGCCTCTTAGGAGTGAGGTTATATTAACATTAGGGTGTAGAGGAACGACTTGAGTTTATTTATAGAGATTTTAACCTATCCCATCATTATAGATAATGTTTACCTCAGCCCATACTATCCAAGCCCCATATCCAACTAAGATTAGGAAATCTTATATCTTTTCTTTATTAGATCAATAATTAATTACAATAACAATTAATAAAGCCTATTCAAATATATTCTAACATTTTCTCACTTGGGCTATATTAATTGAAATTGTACCGTATATGCTTATCTCTATATTGGTCTATAGATTATTCCTAATAGTCAATCCGATCCCATAAAATCTTAAAAATCGAATCATGGTAGTAATCGCATCGGAAGATACAGAGCCATCCATGGGTTACGAATGCTCTTAACTTTACTAATATAGGTTTGATATGGTAGTATGGCAAACAGATAACATCTCAAATAATAGAGAAACTTTATATGTTATCTTCCTTGTTAGTCATCATTCTCTTATTTTATGTGTCACGAAACCTAATGTGCCACTAGAGAATATCCTTATAGTTTTAATTAACTCACATATGTCTTACATTTATAGTTAACTATACTTTATGTGTAACAAGATATACGTTTATAGTTAAAAATTAAATGCCCCACCATCACTCAAGGTTTACACGATTCCTTGGGAATTTTGCTTAGATATGTATTATATATGATGACAATACATTCACAAATACTTTATTAAATGCAAAAGAGTCAATACATATCAAAATTATTACTAAATGTACCAAAACACAAATGTAAACTAAGAGCAAAAAATAAAACAGCTCCCACTAAACAACAAGCATCTCATGATGCTACTTAACCCATCAATTAACAAGTCATAACAGCATCCCATGATGCTTGTAAGTCTATTACATGTCGTTTAAATATGTACGGGCAAAGACATTTAGTTAGTGAGTCTCCGAGCCATATCATTTGTGAAAAAAACTCTACTATAGTGTCACAATTCTCATCTGTTACCTTTATGGTCAAAAACTTAAGCGCCGATGCTTAGACCTCTTGGGACCTCGTTGTTGTTAATGAACAACACTACAAAGTTATTGTTACAATACAAATGTACAGGTCTATCCACAAAATTAAATACGGTCAACTTCATAACGAGATTCCCGAGCCAAATAACCTAAATTGCAGCCGAAAAGCATGCTACAAACTCACTTTGCTTGATAGAGGATGACATAGATTTATGTTCTCGATTTTCTATAATACCGCACTTCCCTTTAGACATACAAATATATGTAGCTGTCAACTTTACATCATCCTAACAGCTAGCAAAGTTGAATTCGAATACCTTATTAGCTATAGGTTCCGAATATGTTTATAAATCAGGATATAGTTTTTTGTCCTCTTTAAATACCTCAAAACTTTATTATCAATAATCTAGTGATCATGTCCTAGATTTGATCGATATCTCGCCTAGGAGTCTCATTGCAAAAACAACATCCGGTCCGGTGTAAACTTGAGAATACATGATGCTTCTACATGCACCAAGATATGGTACATTCTTTACTTGGGTTTTCTTAATATCTTTATGAAGACGTTATGATCGATTCGATTATTGCCCTTAATGACAAGAGCAATTCCTGGCTTGCAATACTTTATCCCGAATCTTTCAAAAATACTACTAACATGTGTCCTTTAGAATTAACCTAGCATACGGTAAGAACAATCCGAGATAGATCTCAATGCCTAGGACAAAATACTCATCACTAAGGCGAATCATATCAAAATGCTTTAGCAATATCCACTTCATCACATGCAGTAATTTAAGAAAACTGCTCTCAAGCGAGATATCGTCCACATAAAACACAAGGAAAATGAATTTCCTCCCACTAACCTTGTAGTATATGCACAAATTTACTTTGTTCTTTACATAACCGAATAAAGCAACAACATTATAAAACTTCAACCATTGTCTAAAAATTTACTTGAACCCGAAATAGACTTTTCGGTCTAGAATCCGCATGAATATGAACAAACTTTATTCCATGGTTTTTATATGAGATTCATCTTTCTCTATACACAAGTTTACCTGAATCATCTCGCTGCAAAACCTTTGGGTTACATAATATAGACTTTCTTATTAAGGTCTCCATTCAAAAAAGAAGTTTTAATATCCATATGGTAAACTCCTTATCAAAATGAGCTATTAATGCCATAATCACTCTGAAAAATCTTTAGAAGAGACCGAAGGAAAAAGTTATTTTAAATCTACTCCTTCTCTATTAGTGAAATAATTTGGTTATCAATATCTTTCGTTTGGAGTCCCTTTTAATTTTATGCACCTAATTGCAGCATATGGACTTGTGACCTTAAGGCATGTTAACAACCTTTCAAATACCTTATGTTTCATAGTATGTATCTCGTCCGTCAATGCACCCAACTACGATTCGATTGAGGACAAGAAATAGTATATGTATAAATTACTAGATCAATCATATAGTCAATATTGTAGTCATGCTCTCCCAAACAGATTATACAATGCAGTAGTATAGCAATCATCTCAGCTCGATAGATCTATTAAGTAGAACTACTTCAACCTTATCATGTGCTTGTAGGGTTTGAAAAACTTTACGGGAAGTGTCACATTAATAGGATCCCGAACCCTAATAAGTTTAGTTTATAGTTTAGGAATCTCTATGATCCCGTATAAGTAGAGAAAAACAACACGATAATCCCCACCGTATCTTGTTATCTTCAATAGTACGTAAGCATATACATTTTTTCGGCCACATCAAACTCCAGAATTTAGCTATCTCGTGATTCCACAATTCTCGTTCTTCCAATGGGATCATAAAATCAACACCCCTTTGAATTATTTGGGTAAGGTAGGAAGTGAAACCGAGTGGTTCTTGAGTTTAACTCATCTAATGTTAGATTATGCGATTTAACTTCGTAAGAACACTTCAAACCATAATGTGGTTCAACTAGATTAACATCCGGTCCATGACTCAAAAGAAGTCAATGGAACAGTTTTAATAGAAACACAGTTCATAATGTAAAGAGCTGATTTCAAAGTTTCACCCACGTAAAATCATATAAATTAGTTTTACAAATCATACTCTTCAACATATCCATAAGAGTATGATTGAGCCTTTCGCCACACCTTTTAATTTAAAGCTCCCATGAATAGTAAGCTGAGTTATTATCCCATAGTCCTATTAAGTATTTGGTAAGTGGCTCTTTAAGCTATCTAGCATCACAATGCCTGTCAAAATACTCACTACCGCAATCAAAATTGACAGCCTTTACGATTTTTCCCAACTATTTCTTGACTTTAGTCCGAAATATCTTGAACTTATTAAGAAACCCAAACTTTTCTTTAATCAAGAACATATAACTATATAATGAATAATCATCTACAAATGTGATGAAATAAAAATTTCTACACAATATTGTTATATAGGGTCCATTTATATTAGTGTAAGCGACCTCTAATAGGTCATGATTGCAAGCTAGTTTTATTCTTTATTTTAGTCATCTTACCTCTACAGCTCGGTTTACGCATGTATATAGGTCACTTTTAAGAGTGAGTAGAATATCCGCCTTTATCGGTCTTTCCACTCTTTCTTTATATATGTGATCAAAACATTTATACCATAACGAGTAAAACTGTTCCTTAGGTAGAAGTCTTTTGAAAACAACCTTTCACCGTATAAGCGATGTATATGTCATTGGGAGTTAAACACAATATCTACCATCCATTGGGCATATAGTAGCACCCAACCTTATCTCGAATCGAAGAACATATAAATACTAGAGTTCCTTATTTCGAAGAGTATCTACACAAGCCTAGACTTTATACGAAAACAAAGTCCCATCTTTAAGGAAAGTACGTAAAATGTTTTTCTTAATGTCAAGTTAAACCATAATACAGAATTACATTCCCATAAACTCGACGTCGACTTTATAATCGTTTCTACAATGAGCTTGATTCATCCTAACTTGGTATATTTCAGTTTATGAATCCCCATATGATAAATGTTACATAATTTGTTGCACCGCTATCTAGCCACCACAAACAAGATGAGGCTTTTGATAGATTAGATTTACAAATAAATGCCAAATAATCATAACATTTATACTCACACTTAGACAACCAAGTTTTATTTTTTTTTATTGTTGACTTTCTTTATGTGACCATTCTTCTTACAAAAGTAGTAGATGTCAACATCCTTCTTAAAGGATGCTTTTTATGGGCCCAAACAGGTTAGAATCACTTGGGGATTTTATGATTTCTTTCACGAGTATGATTTCGAATCACTTAATATGCAATTCTACCATCTTTAAGACATAATCTTTAATCTTACTAGAACCATCACACCTGATGTTAAAGAGTCATTGCAGATGTGTACCACTTTCAACATTAAATGATACATGGTTCAAAGCATCCAAGGTTTTCATCATTTATTTAATAGTACGGTCTTGGTAAAAACCTTTTTCAAGTGTTCCTTAATGGATCGCTTTATAGCCAACAATAAGTAGATCCTATTGCACTTTTCCATAGCAACACATAGTGCCTTTTAAGATTCCTCACTAATGAGAGTGAGATCTCCATATTTGTACTTAATAAGAGCAACATCGCGATCCATTGCAAACAGGAAATTTCCATTTACTTTTTAAAATTTGAACCAATATGAATCTCAATTTTAATAGAGTTGCCATTCATAGAAATGGTAATTGAAAAATAATCAATGTATACAATTAGCATAATGTGAAATTTTACCTTATGAGTTACGTACATCATCATATAATCACCTTTAGGCGGAAAACATGATATGTTCTTGCATACTCCCTACATTACAACGGCCATGAAAATTTATTTTAATCTTCGTTAATCACCACTTTGGATGTATGAAAATACTAAGATTAGACAATTCTCAATCACATTTTGTACATGTATCCCTCCATGTAATAATACGCAATTATCTCCTTTGAGAGTATAACTACACATTAAAATAGGAGACATTACAATACTTTATAAACCGTTATTTATTAAATCAATCAAATGTGCCACTTTGGCGGTCACAAATCAATTAAATTTTTCAAAAATTGGAATATAAACTTTATATTTCACATTCACTGAGTGCATGTAATTTCAGATTTAAAATTAGGGGCAATTATCCTAAAAGATTAATGCCATGTTAATTTACATTGAAAGACTCAACAATACATATTAAACCATATACATGTAATTGATAAATTATGCTCCACATATATGCATGTGTACTTACGTATGAGCTTGTACCCATATTTCACAAATTATAGAAAAATACATATGAACAATACCCCAAACATATGCACGTATTTAGGGTTCCGTACGTATTTTCATTCTATAAAAATATCAAACATGTAAAATAAATATACCACCTCGGTAGAACATAAGCATACTAGCACGCCGATACCCAAAACACCTCATTTGAACCTGTCATGCTCCCTCACGAGCGCATCAAAGCCTCTCGCTCGTGATCCCCACGTGCCGATGTCACGGATCAAATAAAAGTGTCACATCATCAATCCGAATGGAACTCATCGAAGCCGTTAGATAGTAAAACGGCTCAATCTCTACCATCGGAATTGGTTGATAAGGATTAATGATCTCAACTGTCGGATGAATCTAATCTCCACCGTGAGATTAATATGGCGAGGATCACCATCCTCCAACGTTAGATCAAGTAAATCACTACCCTCGAATTTGACTAGAAGAGGATTGACCTTTCTAATGTTAGATCGTATAATAGATCAATGGTTGTAATAAGAGGCCCTCTAGTATAAATAGATGAGTCATCTTCCTCATTTGTATCATACACTTCAATTAAGAAATACAAGTATTCTAAAGCTTCTCTCTCTAAACTTTCTCTCTACAATTTGATTCGAGTAAGCGATCCTCGAGAAAAGGCTTAGTTTAGGCGCTCCAACGATCCAAAGGAGCCTAAGTTGCCACACGGATCAACCTCAAAAGTCGGCCCGTGACAAGTGATATCAGATTGAGTAGAGAAGATAGTTCGTGGGATCGAGGAGCACAACAACCGGTCGAGAGAATGTCGAACTCGGAAGCTAATCATGTTGCCGTAGATGATGAAATTCCCCACGAGAAGGTCCCGCAAAAGGTGACTCATGGGAAATCTAAGTCCCAAAAGAGGGACGTTTCGCGGATGCCATATCCACCATCGACGAAAAACTTACCCGAATAAGAGCCGCCATGATAGAGTTCCTTGACAAACTCGATGACGTGAAGGAGCGAACCAACAAGGTCGAAAAGGCGCTTCGCCAAGACTTCACCGTCGTCACCAATGAAACCGTGGCTCCATTACATATGAAGAACAAAGCCCTCGAAGCCTTGATGGATGCCTTGAAGTTGGAAGTCCAAGAAAAGGACAACACCCACCAAGCCGAGATCGACGCTTTGAAGCCGGAGGTCCAACAACTCGAGACTAAGCTAGTCTAGTGCAAGTCTAGCTTCATGAACGGCATCATGCCCGTTTAAATGACGCCAAAGATAGAGGTACCGAAACCCAAGCCATTCAAGGGCGACCAATCCACCAAAGAAGTGGACAACTTCCTTTGGAGCATGGAGCAATGCTTTGACACCGTTGGAATCCAAGATGAGTTGGCCAAGGTATGAAACACTTGTATGTTCCTAACCGATAATGCCATACTTTGGTGGCGTAATGTTTGTGATGAGACCAAGCAAGGTACCGAACCCATCAACGCATGGGATGATTTCGTCAAGGAGTTTCGGGACTATTTCTTCCTCGAATTCACTCAACAGGAGGCCCGTAGCAAAGAGGTACAGTCGAAAGTATGTGATTAAATTCATTGAACTCAAGCCCCAAGTTCCCAGCCTTGGGGAGGAGGAGGCTCTCGGAGCATTCATGGATGGATTGAAGCCATGGGCACAACTCGAGCTCAAGCGAAGAGATGTTCGAAGTATCTCGAAGGTGGTCTCCGTAGCCGATTCTCTCACCGACTTCACCAAAGCCGATTCCTCCAAGTTGAAATGGAACGGGTGGAGATCGGATCGTCACCACGACAAGGAAGAAGAATGCAAACCCAATCGTGGCAGAAAATACCATGGTGAACAAGAAAAATCATGGGGAGAAGAGTTTTCCAAATCACCCTACCAATAAAGGGAAAACCGGCCCCAAGGCAACTTCAACAACAACAACAAGAAGTTCGAGTCACCGTCGCTATCATCATGCTTCATTTTCAATCGATGGCATTGGACCCAATTATGTCCAAAAAGAACAAATTCAGCACTTTACTCGCCGTAGAAGATGACGAGTCAAAGAAAGAAGAAAAGACAAAAGTGCGACTCGGAACCGTGAAGGTTCTCAACTCCCTCAACTTCGTGAAGACTCAACCACCGCCCAAGAAGTCTTCGAGTGCAACCGGTTTGTCATTCGTAGAAGTCAAGGTACGCAACAAATCGCTCTATGTCTTAGTTGATACGGGAGCATCAAATTTGTTCATGTTATGCGAAATGGCTTAGAGTTTGGGATTTGGGATGGAGCCCACCGAACATCGATTAAATGTAGTAAACTTGGATGATGCTCCCGCCATGGGTGTCGCTCAAGACGTAGGGTTGAAAATCGGTGAATGGAAGGGCAAACTCCCATTCCAGGTAATCCCGCTTGATGAATACGATCTAATCTTGGATTTAGAATTCTTTGGTAATGCAAGGGCAATGATTGACATGAGAACTAAGTCAACCATCATCACCGACCCAAAATGCCAATCAATGGTGCCGATGATTCATGGGTTGATGGAGACTAAATCCATCTCCATGATTCGACTCGTGGAGGGAAGATCGAGAGTTGGGATCTCTACGATCAAGTCAAGTGCTAAACTACGACCTTTAGAGAAGCCGAAGGTAGAATCACCAACTCAACATGGAATGCCAATCCATGTTCTCTTTCGAGAGGTGGAAAGCTTGCCGACCAAAATTGGAGCTGCCAAACCAAAGGAGCCCGAAGAACAGGGCAATCACAAATTCGAAGCCAAAGAAGAAGCGGTCTCGAGGACGAAAGAACCGACAATGCCCGAAGAAGTCGACAGTCAAATTCCCCGACCCAAGAGCGCCGAGGACCGGCGCTTGAATGGGTGGGGGGAGAATGTCACGGTCTAATTAAAGTGTCACGTCATCAATCTGAATGGAACTCATCGAAGCCGTTAGATCGCAAAGGGGTTCAAATCTCTACCATCGGAATTGGTTGACAAGTATTGATGATCTCAACCTTCGGATGAATCTAATCTCCACAAGGAGATCAATATGGCGAGGATCACCATCCTCGGATTGACTAGGCGAGGATTAACTTTCTCGGATTGACTAGACGAGGATTGACTTTCTCTACCATTAGATTGTATAGTAGATCAATGGTTGTAATAAGAGGCCCTCTAGTATAAATAAAGGAGTCATCTCCCTCATTTGTGTCATCCACTTCAATTAAACAATACAAGTATTTTAAAGCTTCTCTCTGTAAACTTTCTCTCTACAATCTGGGTGATTCGAGTAAGCGATCCTCAAGAAAAGGCTTAGCTTAGGCGCTCCAACAATCCAAGGGAGCCTAAGTTGCTGCACCGGATCGACCCTCAAAAGTCGGCCCATGACTGACACGTGCGTAGCATGTATTCAAGTATCAACCAGTCCTAAAAACCAGGTCGACCAATTTTTCCAGTCCAACCGCTATCCCTTGACCGAACCGGTGAATTAGGTCATGCGATCCGGTCGGATCTGTCAATGACAAGTTCAACCGGAAGGCCCGAGTCAACAATCAATAGATTCGGGTCGGGTCCGGAGTCGGTCGGGTCATCGGATTGGATCGGTTCTACCCGGAATAAAGTGACGGCGGTTGACATCAGTCCGCACATACCGAGCACGTGCGGGCTCGGGTTTAGCGCGTGGTTCTTCTTCATACGTGTGGCCGCCCATAGCAAAGCGCCCAGCGGTCGTCGGCAAAAATCCAACATGGGTTTTTCTCATCTCGTCGAGTACTATCCAAATATGTGACCAAAAATTAAAAGCTTGAGCTTTTATAACACTTCAAATACGATATTGTCGCGATTGCACCATACTCGAAATATATATGTGCACAAAGAGGCAAAAGCGGTTAATATTTCTTGTTCGTATGGGGCCGATTGGTTCATGATCCAGAAAAGCTAGGATTAGCAATCATATGTATGGGCTCTAAATTGTCCGACCCTTTAGACTAATCTTAGAGCTTATCATGAGCAAAGTCAAATCGAGATCATACTCAGCCCCCACAAACCATAGCCTTATATACGAATCAAATCCAACACACGTTCCCTTCAGTGTGATCCCACTTTGCCTTTCTTTTTGGTGAAATACCAAATCTGCAATTATTGCCCATCTGGGAATTGGGAGATCGGCGCTCACCTTTTGTTTTACATAGTAAAAAATTTCGGAAAATACCTAAAAGTGATTCGAGATCTAAAACGTGTAGGCTCTTATATCACATATAAGCTGCAAATATAATCTTAAGCAATGCCCCAAGACCATCACGTATAGATATACGAACCACAATATCATAAAGTCGAAGAATTGACGCACTTATTTAGGATCCATCATTCTTGATGCGAAATTGCGACTATCCGATGCTCAAAAGCTTCTTATCTCGTGAACCCACTTAAATACCGGCTTCAATAAGACGACCCTCACATATCGCTTTCGGACGACTCCTTATCGGAGGTTATGTGAACATTAGAGTTTAGAGAAGCAACTTGAGCTATATTTATAGAGATTTTAACATATCCCCTCATTATGGATGAGGTTTATCTCTTCTCATACTATCCAAGTCTCATATCTAATTAGGATTAGAAAATCTTATATCATTCCTTTATTAGACCAATAATTAATTAAAATAATAATTAATAAAGCCCACACAAATATATTCTAACAGTTTCCATTTTCGGCCTATAGCCAATTGCTCTCGAAGACCACCCGGTTCCACGTAGCTTACGCCTTCCTTCTCCATGGCCTAGTAGAAAGCATCCACAATCGGGTGAAGCATGTTTGAGTAACTCAAGTGACTATCCTACACCGTAGGACATAGCGGTGAATTAAGAATAATCTAATCTTACATTAATTGGATCTAGGGTATATGCAAAATAAGAATACACATGGCATGTTAGCATTCAACAACAAGTTAATGATTCCAACTATCATTGCTATTTCAAAAAAAAATGACTACTATTTAGGGCCCGAATGATAACCATTACGTTTCTTTATTTTTCTATTTTTGTGTTCCCGAAAACCAATTTGGAATGTAAATCGTATTGGAAAAACAATTTTATTTTTCTATTTTTGAGATAAATTTTTAACCCGGAAATAGATTTGAAATAGAAATGGAATGTAGAAATTTTTTTCTTTTCTATTTTTAGAACAGAAACGTAAAGAGTAGTGTTGTTCATCGCTCGCTCCCCTCTCTCTATTGGTGCGGTCTCCCCCTCTCTCTCGCGTCCCGGCACCGTCCGTTGGTCGCCCGTCGAGTCTTGGCTATCGGGGCCCAACCTTAATCCAATGCTCTAATCGCATTCTGTTTTAGTCTTTTATTATATATAATAGGGCACGTGTGAAAGACCGAACAAAAATATAAGTGCATCATAACAAGTGGTAGGCATGACGCCTAAAGAGGTACAACATTAACAGGGTTCACTAGCCCGATAAAGCACTCAATTCTCAAGCAATAGATATGGGAAAGAAAAATTGAGTTTATATATATTAGAAGGTTCTTTACAAAATTTCAAAGAACACGGGAAAATTTGAAGGTATGATAACTACTCTTAACTAATAAATAATACCTTCAAGCTCCAATGACCTTCCTATCTTCCACGGTATCGCGTCGGCTTTGTCCTTGCTTCGTTGATCCGAAAAAGGGTTATAACAACAAGGGTGAGCCAAACACTCCGCAAATAAATATCTAGCCAAACTACCAAATAGTCCATCCATTCATTCAATCAAGTGAATTTCAAGTAGGCCACAAGTCAGACAATGCAAAACAGAAAGCAACACGAAAAAAGCGCAAAGGTTCACAAGACACAGGTAAGATCATGAAGGCGCGTGTGAATCCAATAAACCTTTCTTCCCCATCTTGTGGCCGAACTTCATATAGTATCAATTAGTGAATTCAAACGGCAATCGAACTAACAAACTCCTAAGTAAAACTTCTCGACACTCACGACCAATGCCATCTCCGACTTAATCCTCTTTCCTCATCAAATCACGGTATCCATGACCTATGAAACATCATAAATCATCTTCAAGATGCACAACCAAATACCCAAAGCGGCTCAAATTCAATTCATGCCCATCCGGTGACATTCAAGATGATCAAACAATAGATTCAACTCACCCAAGATCTAAGGACGCTAAATCAAGCTTTGGATCGTCCGTATAAGGTCATCTACCCCGATATGCAAACCCATTTTCCTTTCTTTATATCCATTTTCAAATCAAAGTTTCACGTCACAACAAATATCAACCTAGCCGTCTAGAGATAGAGTTAGATGAGTACTTGCCTTAGATTGAAGCTCGGCGAAGACGAGAATCGATTCGACAACGAAACGGGCGCAAATCGCCTTCCTTTCCGTGGCCACCGAGATGAGGAAGCAAGGGACCGAGGAGCGAGTCTTGAGGGCTGAGGCATGGGGTCTTGAAGTCTCAAGGGGCCGGCATCGCCTTGTGGTATCGCCATCCAAGCAAGAAGGAACGAAAGGGCCCGGTGAGAAAGACAGGGAAAGAGAGAACTTGAGAGGGAGGGGGTTGTCCACGATGAGAAGAGAGGAAAAAAATGAGAAAAGACGAGAGAAGAGAAGGGTTTATATAGGGGATAAGGCAGTGGGTAGATCGGTGGTGGGAGCTTCGCGCTTGAATCGCGAACGAATTCCACTCCCGACGGATTCACTTAAAACAATCAAAGCCAATGGTCCATCCAACAATACCACGCCCGACACCATAACTAGTCCACCGCGCTTAAAACAACAAAAGGCCGGGGCTAGGGTGAGCTGAGGGGGGAAGGAAGAATGGAAAGGGGGATGGGGAAGGTCCGAAAGCCCTCACTTTATTGATGGGACATTTTGAGCCCCTTTTCCTCTCCCCCCCCGCGGTTCGGTTCGGGGAAGGGTCAAGGCAATGATCTTACTTGAAGCAATCTCTGGAGTTTTCCCTTATCCGAATGAGTCTTGCAAGAAAATAGGATTTCATATTGAGCTCCAAATATTCGCTATTGGGATACGATGGCTCCTACTAGCTCTCCCCCTAAGAACCGCACGTGCGAGTTCCCGCGCATACGGCTCGGTGGCGAAGGCCCTTTCCTTCGCTTGGTAAGCGCCCGCCGGAGCCAAGCTTATCGCTAGCCTATCGGCTAGAGCCAACCTTCGACCCGCGATCGCTTTCGCTTCGGCCGCCTTATTCAAACGTCACCCAAAACCAAGTCGACACCCAAAAAAATTTTTTTCTTTCCCGCCGGGGGCCCGGGAGGAAAAAAAACAACCCACCCCAACCCCCCCCCCCCCTTTTAAATAAAAATTGTTAAAAAACAAAAAACACCACTCCAACCTGGTTATGGGTTTTCTCTTCTTTTCGCTCAACTACCCCCCATTTCCCGCCCTTTTTGTTTCTATTTGGTTTTAACTTTTTTTCAAAAAAGAAAAAAAAAAAAAAAAAAAAAAAAAGGAGGCTTCGAATGATGATTACCTAAAGCTTAGGTAATTCCCAAGTTCACTGACAGGCTACGCATTTGGTATATTTGGTATATTCATCTTCCACCGAACTCGATACACAAAAGAAAAGGTAAGACATTCAAAATGAGTTTCAGTCCCACTTCTTTAGGACTGATCCTGCTCTGTCCATGGCAAACTTGGCTCGATTGAAGAAAAATGACATATGCAATTAACCAGACACCATATTCAAAAATGAATGGCCCATTTTTTGCTTTTTTTTTTATGGCCCATCCCTTTCATAATCGCAGCGCAGAGCAACAAGCCACAAGAGAGGCATTGTTTGCTTTCCGCTTGCAAACAGTAACGGAATGTTCCGCGTCTGGTCGAACATTTTTCCTCTTCCTTACAGTCGAGCTTCAAACCATCCAGCCTCTCCTTTTAGTCGAGCTGAATTACACGTCCGGTCCCAAAGCTATTCCTAACTCGAGGTTCAGTGATCACTCCTTTTCTAACTTATCCAGACTATAAAAGGCTTTGCATACAAACAGGAAAGAGAAAGTCTGATCATGACCTCCTCTTTTATTTTATCTTCCGATAATAACATTAGATTTTCATTTATTCCATTATCTGTTATCGTATATAAGGAAGAGTTCCGTCTTTCTTCAATCGAGTAAGATACTTGATCGAGAAGCCGTGGGACCAATGAGCCCGCTACTATGGCTCCGAAATGGGGTCTGCGGGCCGGTAACCTGATCGACGTAAGATCCTTGATTACTCTTGAAGAAGGGTAGACTGAAGTTCCTTATCAAAAAGTGACTCTTTGTAGGTAGGGGAGAAAGATTGCTTTCTCATCCGTTAACGTTAACAGCAGTCAATCGTTCCTCTACTCATAAATTTTGGTCTTCAAACCAACGACAACCAAAAAAAAAAATTTAATTATTTTAAAAAAAAAATTATTTTAAAAAAAAAAAAAGTGAAAAAATAAAAAAAAAATAAAAAAAAAAAAAAAAAAAAAAAAAAAAAAAAAAAAAAAAAAAAAAAAATAAAAAAAAAAAAAAAAAAAAAAAAAAAAAAATAATTAATAAAAAAAAAAAAAAAAAAAAAAAAAAAAAAAAAAAAAAAAAAAAAAAAAAAAAAAAAAAAAAAAAAAAAAAAAAAAAAAAAAAAAAAAAAAAAAAAAAAAAAAAAAAAAAAAAAAAAAAAAAAAAAAAAAAAAAAAAAAAAAAAAAAAAAAAAAAAAAAAAAAAAAAAAAAAAAAAAAAAAAAAAAAAAGGGGGGTGGGAGTATCTGTAAAAAAAAAAGTCTAACAGTTTCGCTCGGCATTTGTCTTTGAAGTCATTGATCTCATATCTAGAAGGTTGCAAGATGGTCTGCGTTCAAGGGGTAATTGCTTCGCACCTGACTGTGATAGTTCCCTCAATACCTTGAGCCTTGTAACTAGTAGCCGGTTTTCCTGCTCATGTGACTTTGGTTCCAACACAATCCCAGTAAACTTACATCCACGGGTCACATAATAAATACCACAATTACATTGTCTGATTGTCATAATTTAGCACCCAACGAGACGTACGCATCGTGATGACTAAAGTACAGACATTCTCCAATGGCAAAAACAGTGCATTTGCAAATTGCAGCCCCACATAATTGGCTTCACGTTCACTGTACAGAGACTTTTTATCAGCACGACATAGTTGTGACATCGACTTTAAAGAGGGCTCAATAGCCCAAAAGAAAAACTTCAATTTTAGTATCTATTTTAATTATATCTAAAACTTATTTTTATCTCATAAAAAATCTTCAACTTTTAATTTTGTCGCAATTATATCCGAAATCTTTTTGTCTCATAAAATACCCTTAAATTTTGCTTTTGTCTCGGTTCTACTACCGTTAAGCTTCCATCAATAATCACAGTTAGTTAATCCTAAGTGATATTTTCACGTCGTCAACGAATTACACCTCAGCAAAGTCGACATAAAAAGATCCCCCAACTTCTCTTTTGTTATTTGCTTTACCTACACATTGCCGAGAAATACAAAGTCACTTAAGACGGCGCATTTCAATATTCCAAAGAACATCTAGACGTAGAGATCCGATTATTTGGACCAACAATCTCAAATTTCATCGTCCCTAAAATCTGCTATTTTCGAATTTCAAAGATTCATTAGTAAGTTCGGTGAGAAAATTTGATCTACGTAGGATTAACTAACGATGATTATAGATGGAAGGCCGACAAGTGGTAGAATTGAGACACAAGTAAAGTTGAGAGTTTTTTATGAAACAAAAAAAAGTTTTGGATATAATTGGGACATATGCTAAAATTGAAGTTTTTTTTGCTATTAGGTTGGTAAAATTGGGACAAAAGTAAAGATTTTTTATAAGATAATTTTTTAATATAATTGAGATAAATCCTAAAATTGAGTTTTTTTGGGTATTAAACTGTTTAAAGAGTTGCGAAAAGAGATTAAATGCATCCCCTAATCTAGCTTTTGAATTCGTGAGATTTTCCTCACTTTTTGTTCCTCAAGTCAATAATCATGTGCCTTAGCCTTCATTTAATTTAGTCTTTTCCTAAGTCCATGGAAAATTAATTGGGTCCTAAACTTTCCAATCAATACAATCAAATCTAATATTTTTCTTCCAAAAGTACACGAGAGCCTTTTCATTTTTCATGAGCAATGTGTCTATTTTGTACCATAAAACTCCATGCGTGACAATTTAAATTGTACTTCTCAATATAAGTTTATGATCCAATTGAATTTTTAATAAATGTGAACAACTTTAATGCACAAATCAAAATTTTTGGGTTTTTATTTGCCCGTTTAGGCACGCATGGCAATACTTCGCTTTAAAAATCAACCTCGGAGAAGTTGATGTTTCTAGTTCGGAGAGAAGTAAATAGTTTTTACTTTTTCAAGTAGCTATAAAATAACTTCGAAGTAAAAATATACTCCAAAAATAGAAAAATAAAATTTCGTAATCAAACAAATTTCTAATTCAAAAGTTGCGTTATTAAATAAATTTCTGCATCAAAAGTGTCCATATGTGCCATGAAAGAAAAATTTTTCTGACGGCCTCTCCACCCATCGCTGGTTCGCGTCCCTACTTCCCTGGAAAATGCTCCGCCGTTGCGTCGTTATCTGATTCGGTCAGTATTCTTATACTGTTTGACAATCTAGCTCATTGAGGGATGTTGCTTTGTTTTTATCTGGGGTTGTCCTTTTTATTACATCTGGCAAACTGGGTGTTCTCGACTGAGTTCGATTTTTTTGTTTTTTTGTTGGGTGGGTTGTGTTGGGGGGGGCGCTGTGGGTTTCGTTTGGTCCCTCGATGTAAGCACGTTGAGAACAGCACTTTCCTGTTTGAATGTGAATGTGAACCTGGACGGAAGCAGGCTCTTTCAAGCACTGATCATCATCTCAGGTTCCTCCCTTGTGTGATTCCTGAGAACAGCATTTGAATGTGAATGTGAACCTGGACGGAAGCAGGCTCTTTCAAGCACTGATCATCATCTCAGGTTCCTCCCTTGTGTGATTCCTGAGAACAGCACTTTCCTGTTTGAATGTGAATGTGAACCTGGACGGAAGCAGGCTCTTTCAAGCACTGATCATCATCTCAGGTTCCTCCCTTGTGTGATTCCCAACTGTAAGCTCTCTCTCTCTCTCTCTCTCTCTGCGCGCATGTTTGCAGCTACTATTCAGAATTAGATGTTGAGATGGAATCCATAAGTGCATTGATTTGAAGAGTTCATGTCTTCCTCTTTGGGTTGCTTCTCTCTGGATATTCGCGGGTTTATATTCCCTGTCGTGTAGTATTTGTAATGGATGATTGAAACCTGCTAAATTTGCATAAATAGACTTTATTAAATTATTGATAGAGGATAGTCAACTTCTGTCATAACGCGCAGATTGTCAGGGAGTACATTCGACTTAGTTTCATTCTATGCATAGAGGAATGTCTCCAGTTTTTGTCAAAGAAGAAGACAGAGACAAGATTTCGACATTTGCTTTGAGAAAAATTTAAGACTTTATAAGCTAAGGTGACCCTTTTCCTCATTGATCCATCCATTGATAATACATTCTCAGTTAGTCATCCTCCTGAACGAATTTGTAGAACCATCAGTATGCAGCATTTCCTGAATGGAAGATAAGGAAATCTTAGCAGGTCATTGGGCATGATCAAATATAACGGTTTAGACTGGTTACTTGTTTAAGCTATAACATAGTGTGAATTGCTACTTTCTGCTTTGTTAGTGTCAGTTTTACTGGAATGTGTTCTTTGTGGATTTAATTGATGAAGGGAGGCCTAGATCGATTGTTGTTGATACTTTGAGGGAGAAAAGAACCCCAAATAACCAAAGCAGAATCCGTTGTAGTCGGGAATGTCTATAGATGTCTATATTAATATTTAGCTTGAGTTGGTAATGGAGGTCAATCGAATTTTCATCTTGTTTATTGTTTGGTGTTGCTTTGGAAATTTGTCCTACCTTGTTGATGTGAGAGAATTCAACCCAAAGATTAAGAACAGCACGTCCACTTAATGAGTGAGGACGCGAAATAAATTCAAGGTGAAACTTGGCTCTGATGTTATGTGAAAAAGTCCCACCAAGAAGCTTAAGCTATTTGATGAAATGTGATTGTACGAATATACGGCACATATAAGAGTCATAGATAACTGTTGTGAAATGCTTTAACAGTTAGAAAGTTAAATAAGCAACTCTAACAGGCACTGATCTTCCTAGAAACGGAGTTGCTGTCGCTAGTTGTTAGCCAAATGAGAGAAGAATCAATTCAATGTCATAAGATTGGTAGTGTCTATCATCTACGAGTGGCACTCCGGTTTGACTGGGATCTACTAGCCTTGAAGCAATAATTTCTTTCATGTGTCAACATGCATCTTGTACTAGAAAGAAACATCTAATATTAACCTTAAAGATTTTATTCTTATAGCTGTTTCTTTTGTTCATCAACTTTATATCATTGGGTTGCTGCTGTACTAGACATTTCTTTTCTTGCTTCCCCATTTTTTGCAGGCACCCTCAATCATCTCTTGCATGAAATCCCCTGCTTCAGCTGAGGAGAAAACAAGACTAGCTAATGAATTACTCTTTAACAGCAACTACTATTCTCCCTTTGATCTGCTTGTTGTCACAAGTTGCTTTTTGCTGGTTTGTCGTAGATGGGTTTACGCTAAATTTTGGTTGCCTTCTCCATTTCTAACCTGTCATTGGGCTGATTGCGGAGATGGCTCCTGTAACGAGACTTCAAGTTTCCCGTACAGTTGCCTGGGTAACGCGGGCCGATGCAGTCTCTTCAATCTCACTGCTTTTCCATGCTACAAACAACATTAAGTCCTGCGCCCGACGTTGGTGAGCCTAATTAGATAATTCCTTTTGGAGGTGCAATTGGCATGGATTGCCGGAATCTGGGGATTTCATCTTTGCATAATACTGCTTCAGCACTCACTTTTGCAGACAGTGAGGGTTTTGGGATGTGGTTCATACTCCCCATCGACGGAAAAGCAGGGATATGGTTCATACTCCTTTGCTGAATATAGCACTAGTTTTAGGGTAAAATAGGATAAATCTTGCGTTTCGATTTCTCTTTTTTATTTTTATGCTCTATTTTGTTATGATTGGGCGTCGAATCCTAACAGAAAGGTCTAGAGGTAAAAGGTTTAAGCCAAATCCCAACTCACATGGCTTTTGAGCTTCTATGAATTGCAAAAACAACTCTCTTTGCAGCGAGTGAAAAGTATCAAATGCACTGACAAAAGTTTTTTTTGCTTCTTTTGTGCTCATGCAAGAGAGAGATGATGAATTCACTTTGAGTACGAGGTTGACAAGAGAATATACAAAATTCTACTCTTTGGTAGAGGCATTTGACAAATTTTCTCTAACGAATTATAGAAGTATCCCCCAACAATAATTTCGAATTGACAGCAATTTTCCAGTGCTAACCATTGTCGATCGAAGTGGTTAGCATGTTTCGCGTGCAAAATACAAACGATCCACAGATATATTTTTTATTAGATTCATTATTAGTGAATAATACTTTCATTAAGGTGGTGGAATCGATCTAGGCATGTGCTTTTACTAATAATTTTGAGGGAAATTACATTGAATAGATCGTGATCTTAGAGCCTGATGAATTTTTTTGGCTAACCAATGATGTTGAGGGGGAACTGATCAGAGGTCTGAATCTTAAAGAGGCCCAGAATGGTTGCACACCGTATTTGGCGACCTGAATCCTCATGTTCCTCGATTATTGGAAATTAGTTCATTAATCATGAAAAAATAAAAGAAAAGTAAAGACCTAACCAACTCAACAAGGAGAAACTCAATACTTCTAATATGTTTATATAAGTCCATTACAGTTAGACAAATTCTTCACTTGTAGCATGGATTGATTTTTGTACTTTTGTTTTTTGGCAAGGGATTGGGAAAAGTGTCCAAAAAGTCCTCAACCTATTGTATTGATACCAATTCAGTCATAAATATTTTACATTGGTGTAAATTCAGTCATAAACCTTTTACATTTGTGCCAATTCAGTCCTAAATTTTGTATTGGTGCCACTGAGTCGTAAACCATATGTATTGATGTCAATTTAGTGCTAAGACTTGTTGCATTTCTATAAATTGAGTCAATCCGATCAATTTTGATCCAAAATCGTTAATGTGAATATCGGTTATCTTACGTGGCACATTTGGCGTTGACGTGAATATTTTTTAATATTATTTCAATTATGTTTTAATAATTTTAAAAAATTATATAAAATATTTGAAAATATTTTTAAAAATATCCACATCGGACGTTTCACGTAGAACAATCGACGTCCACGTCAGCGATTTTCAATTAAAATTGATCAAATTGACTCAATTGGTACAAATACAAAAAGTTTAGAACCGAATTAGCATCAATCCAAATAGGTTTAGAATTCAATTGGCATCAATAAAATGTTGATGACTGAATTGGCATCATTGCAAATATTTAAGACTTAATTGGTATCAAAATTAGGTTTAGGACTGAATCATTACTAATACAATAGGTTGGTGACTTTTTTTACACTTTTCCTCAAGGAATTGATTTTTGTACTTTAAAAGGTAAATATCCGGTTTTGGTCCTTCAATTTGTGCGATTTTGTTTTTTTCAATCAGGTTCCTAAACTTTAAATCTCTCTAATCACTTTTTCCAAATTCACCTAAATTTTCTAATCAGATCCCTACTTCACTAAGCCCGCTTAATTGGAGTTGAGATGCTCTTCAAAGGCAGCCCGAGCCTAACGCCAAACTTGTTTTCTCTGCCACGGAAGACTACCACTTGATGCATGCAACTGAAATCTCTTTAGGGCAACGTTTGGTATGGTTTCTTATTCCCCGCTTTCTATTCTTTTATTTTCCAAAATAGAAAAGGAACACGACCTGTATGAAAATATAAATTGATTTTTTATTCCCAAAAACAAAAACAAAAAAAGAAGTAAAAAAAGTAGTTTCTTTATTCTTAAGAACAGAATAAAAAAATGTCATTTTAAAAAAATAAGTTCAGTGTAACTTAATACTCATCTTTACAATCATGAATCCATTGTCCCTGCCGCCGTCTCCACCATCTCTACTAACATTTTTATAATTAAATAAAAAAATTAGGAATATGAATTTTAGGGTCGAACTAAATAAATTTATGTTTTTTTCCTATTTCGGGAATAGAAATTTTGTATAATTACCAAACTCGGTCTTCTGCTCAAAAATTGTTCTTGAGAATAGAATCAGAAAAAAATATTTTTAATCAAAAATTATTCCCGAAAATGAAAACGTTATCAAACACGCTCTAGCCAAACCTTGATGGTAATGAAATTTCTCCATGCGAGCACTTCCCTCAAACTTTCCGCATCACAAACTCTTGATGACTCTCAGTACATAAGCTCAAGGACTCCAAAAGCCTGCAGTATTCATGTGGCTCGGTGCGTACGACGATCCAAACTTTATAGCTGAACTGTTGCTTGTCGAGGGATTTTTTCCCCTAGCCTATTCTCCTCTGCAAAACGAGGCCATCCCCATCTACCAAGAATCAATAATAAAGAGAGGAAAAGAGAAAATCTTTCCTGTGATCGCTTCAAGTCCCAACACAAGCAACTGGCCTCCTCTTCCTATTCTACGGCGCCTCCCAAGGGGCGGCGCACGGTCGTCATTATAGCTTTAGGGCATTTCGTAGGAGCCAGCTATTGTTTGTACTGGCCAAATGATGGCTATAATCATGAAATGAAATATACTACTGTAAGGTAGACGTGGCCAATTACGAGGAATTGCCGGTTCCTGTTCAGGAATCGGCAGTTTCGATTCCGGTTCGAAACTGCCAGTTTCGATTCCGTTTTTTAAATTTAAATTTTAAAATAATAAATAATAACATAAATATAATAAATTATCAATTATAATCAAATTGTACATTGTAATAAAATTTGAAAAAAAAGGGGGGAATGAACTTAAACTTAATGAATTATCATTAAGCACATACATATCTTCTTAGGAATAGAAAAATCAAAGGCCATGTAATTCTTTTACCTTTGATAACCCTAACTTACTTCATCGTCAATCGTCACTACTCGTTGTGGTACCCATGACGGTGGTATCTACACAATTCTCACTAAAGAATTTGTGTTCTCGATCCAACTCTTGGTGTCGAAATCTAGCTTTCGTCCAATCGTCGACACAAGTTTGAGTTTCCACAAACTCCGAACTTAATCTTGAACGGCGAGAGTCCAAAACTAATTCTCCAAAGCGCTAAATACTTGTTCAACCGCAATTTGTTGAAGAAGGGGTTGCTAATATCTAACGAGCGATGAGGCGAGAACTAAGTAATCGATTGAGTGACTCTTCCACCACTCTAGGATTTAGAAATCAGATCTTGTGTTCGGCATCCACGAAACTTAAATTGAGTGGTTAAATATTTTTCTAATTCGGAAATACTACATGTTGTCCCTTTTTATTTTTTTATTTTTTATCTACTCTTGAGCATATTGTACCATCTACTAAGTAAACTATCGCCTTCGCTTCCCGAGGCAATAGATTGTAAAGATCCACAATCACTTAATCCATATCTACTACAAAATTTTCCATATAATATTACTATAGATTATTTAACCTCTCTTTGTATATTTGAAATATCTATTGCATCTTTCAAATGTAAACAATCATAATAATACACATTCGGATAATCTAGTAAACAATCTAATTTAATACGTATATAAAAAAACAATACCAACTAAATAGACAAGAGAAATTTTGAAATAATAATGCAACCATTTTTTCTAGCATTACTAAAATAGTCCGAGCTAATTCAATATTTTTTTTTTTTTGGTAAGGTAAGTATGTATTGGACTTTTCAAAAGGCTAAGTACAAGTAGGAAAACTGGACACAAAAACCATGAACCATGGGTGGCACTATAGATGCCAGAGATGGAATCGTCAAAAAGTTTTGTAAATATTCACTAAAAACACTACCAATATTAACACACTCTATTAAAAATAAATGCGCAAGTAGAATAATAAATGCCGGATAAAGTATTAGTAGCATTATTAAAAATTTTCAAAAAATCTAAAAAAATTTGCAAACGTCCCAATGTTGCGGAAGTAAAGTAATTTCGGGAATATTTTGCGAAATAAACATACATAATAAATCTTTGTAATTAAAAAGTTTGACGAAGCAACTCGTAGGTAAAATTTCAACGAAGTCGAAATATCTTTTGGAAATCTTTTTGCCCTTCTCCCATGTTGTTTACAAAATTTTCCTCATGCTTTCATAAAATGAGCACGACTCCATAAAAATTTAATTGCACCTTTTATTGGGGCGAGAAAAATCTCAAGAGTTCATAAACTATCTTGTACACATAAATTTAAAACATGGCAAGCACATCTAATGTGAAAAAATTATTCGCCAAAAAAAATTTGCTAATATTTTCTAATTCGAGAATGGAAGCGGTATTTGCGGCGGTATTATCAAAACCAATTGAAAATACTTTATTTATCAAATTATATTCTTCTAAAACTTGCCTAATTATTTTATAAATATTATGAGCCGAATGCTTTTCATTAAAAATTCGAAATGCAATAAGTCTTTTTTGAATGGTCTAGTCGTCACCTACCAATGACACGTAACACTCATATAAGAATGAATTTGCCAATGATCACTCCAAATAACGCTACATAAATGCACATGTCCATTGAATTCCGCAAAAAATTTTGCTAAAGATTTTTTTTATTTTTTATAAAGATGCAAACGTTCACGTTTAAGAATACTATTCGAATAGTTGGTGCTTGCGGAACCAACGCAGTTGTTTATCAAATATTTCAAATTAAAATTTTCACTAGTAGTAAACGGAGCATAATCAAGGGGCAACATATTCAGGTAATGTTTGTTTATAAAATGCATCAGTGTAACGGAATAAAAGATGAGTATTAGAATTGGCGTACCCGAAAATTTGTTGTTACCTAGTGTCGATCCCCGCTAGCGTTGAATATTTTTTTGTTAGATGCGGATGGAATGTTTCATAACGGTCTCATTTGGTAAATTTGTATGTTTGCGAATAATATTTACAATTTATATTACACTTACTTTCGCTCTCATTATATACCTTATCGAAGTGCAGTCACAAGTCGGATGTACTCTCTCGGCCCTTCTTCTGGCTCATTTGCTATCAACGTCTCTTCGACACTAGTAGGAGGATAAAGACTTTCTTGTGTTAGGACGTGCTCGACGTTCGGAATGGGAACAACGTTGATATTATCGTCGTCGTGTTCCCAATATGTATACTCACGATAATCATATCCATGAATAAGATATTCGGAATCTCCCATCGCCATCTTAGCATTTTCAAGATTTCGCTTCCGCTTACCATTTTTTAGAAAATTGAGGCGGGATTGAGCTAATTGAGAGAATTTGAGAGAATTATTGGGAAGATTTGTGAGAAAAATGAAAGGGGAGGATATATATTTATAGATAAAGGGATGGCTATTTAAATTTTAAAAAATTAATTTTTTTTTGTTGAAGTAAGCAATGGCCAAATTGGCTGCTGCAATTTGCAACGGCTCTTTGGGCCGTTGCAATTGCAAGTTGCAATGGCCCAAAGAGCCATTGGGGCCTTGGGGGAAAGAGCCCACCACCCCCCACTTTTTTTTTTTAAAAAAAAGGGGTCAAAACTGTGGGTTCGGACCGGTTTCAGGCTCCCGATTTCATTTGGTCACATCTACTGTAATGCATCCAAACATTATGATATAATGCTCTTATGTGAATAATTTAATCAATCCACTCGCCCGTTCCATTTCAATCTCGAAAACTTTCATAAAAGAATTTTATGAATAGCCCATGCTTGTTGTTATCATATTAAACAGTAACATGTTATAATCGAATCGATAACATCGTTACATATGTATTTAATTACGAACTTATCCAAATGAGATATATATATATATATATTAAAAGTAATTGAGCCATCACAATATCATTTTAAGTTAATACCACGAAAAACCCCAAACTGGTATACCGGGACAAATTTATTTCAAATTATTTTTTTCACCACTAAAAACTTTAAATTGGTATACTTTTTTACAAATTTACCTCAAACTGATATATCTATGACAAATTTACCCTCCATTAATTTTCATTAAATTTTATCCTCAAATTGCTAAGATGGATGAAACGTGGAAATTGTCAAATATACATGTTTGGGATTTTTATCCTTTATTTGTTACAAGTGTATCAATTTAGATCAATTCAATTTAACGAAAATTAACGGAGGATAAATTGATCACATATATACGAGTTTGGGATTTTTGGTGGTCAAAATAATTAATCTATGATAAATTTATTATAGATGTACCAGTTTAAAATTTTTTGCTGTCAAAAAAATAGTATGGGGTAAAATTTATCGCAAGTGTATCAATTTAAGATTTTTTGTGATAAAAAATAATTTGAATTAAATCTGTCACGGGTGTACCGGATCGCGATTTTTCGTGGTATTAATCCTATTATTTAACTACTCCAAAAAAATTGTATTGAAATCTCCCTCGTATGACAATCATTTAAATTTCTTTCCTACATTAATTTCTTTCATTTGTTGTGCCACATAAAATAAAACTTGACATTATATGTGTGTGTGTGTTAAACCAAATCCAAATGTTACATTTTTTGGATCGATTAGTAAAAGAATTTTGAAAAGGATTACCAAAGGATGACGCGGAACTTTAAATGGAATAGCGACATGGCGGGGAAGAAGTGATAATGGCATAGAGTTAGATAACTTTGAAAAGCAGTAAGGTGCGAAATCGAAAATACTCTTGAGATGAAATTAGAATGCAGCATTGAGGTGTAAGTTTGAAAATCAGGTAAATCTCCCGCGTTATGTTGATTTGATACTTCTGAAAATTATCTCGTCAACAAGAATTTCGAGTCGGGGTAGTTTAATTAGGAGAGTTCTTATAATCAAGAGAGCATAAAGATGAGCATCTTGTTGGAGACACGTTACGGAAGGGTTTAATATCATGAATACCCTAAATTGATACACTTCTAACAAATTTATCTCAAATTATTTTTTTACCAAAAAAATCTCAAATTGATATATATGTGACAAATTTATCCTAAACTATTTTTTGACCACCGTAAATCCTAAAATGATATATCTATGGAAATTTACCCTAGACTAATTTTTTTTGCCACAAAAAATCTTAGACTTTTACACATGTGACAAATTTACCCTCTGTTAAATTGGGTTAATACCACGAAAAAATCTCAAACCGATACATCTCGTGACAAATAGAGGGTAAAAATCTCAAAACGGTACACACGTCAACTGTCACATGTTATCTAATTCAGCAATTTAACAATTAGTTTTAACAAAAATTAATGAATGGTAAATTTATCATAGGTATACTAATTTGGGTAAATTTGTCAAAAATGTACCAGTCTAAGCTTTTTTGTGGTAAAAAAAATAATTTATGATAAATTTATCATAAGTATACTAGTTTGGGGATTTTTATGGTATTAACCCTTAAGAACAAGGATAAGTTCCTCGTTACCATGAAGGCCGAGGAAAACGTTCTATATAAACTCGAGACACTATACAAGGCCGTTTATTTCGCAAAAAATAAATTATTTAGAAAATATTTTTCAAAAGGTGATTGCTTATATTATTTTAAAAAAATATTTTTGTTATCGATAATAATTTATGTCTACATTTTTGTTAGTTCAATTTTGTAAATGATATAAAATATCATTTTAAAAATTTATTTTTAAAATTTATTTATCTTATGCGAAGCAAACGGAACCTACGTGTTAAAATTAAAGTGCCACCCAGCAGGATGACTTCTTCTTAACACGTTGGTCCGTCGGATTTCCATTTCCTTTACTGTTACCAAAGAAGAAAGGTACCGAAAAAGTTTTAGAGCCAGCTTGATTGGATCCCACTTTGCGTCTCTTTTTGAATTTCGTGACCCCATTGGCGGTCAAAAAAACAAATCCTGCTTTTGGAACGTCTCGACCTCCCGAAGCTTTCCTGATTTTTACCTTTTTTTTTTATAATAAACGATTACCTTCTTTTGAGACCAATGTTTGGTTTTGAAAAATTGAATTTCACTTACAAAGCATATTTTATTAGCAAAAATTAAATTTTTACAGTAATAATTATGCATATCATAAAAATAATCAGTCTAATGACATTTATGATTTTTGTTTAGTTAATTGATTTACAAATTATCGAGATGTTTATTGAGAAAATTCCTTCAAATTAAACCCTTTTCGGCTGAGTATGTGATAAGGTCCGTTTGATGTTGTTACCCTTTGTTGTCCTTTCATCACTAGTCTCTCTCTCTCTTTCTTTTTCATTAATTGGTAATTCGTGATCATGGGTCATAATCGGATTTTTGAAATCGTATAAGGATGTGTAATTGACGAACTTTATTTTGAATAATTATTCTATAGAACTCTATGGACATTAAATTTGTATCAACTGGTATCACTTTGTCATGTGATAGAATTTACACGTTTTAACACTTACCCGTAATTGCCGCTTTACATTTTTTCCAATTTGTCAAGTAACCGGAAATGCCCATATTGAGTTGACTGAAGAGAGAGCTTTCCTCGGGGGTCTATCATCGCCAGGCAAAAGAGAAATTAATGAAAACAAAAGTACGATTTGAGAGGCTGTCCTCGGGACTTGGAGTTGCTTTTGCCCGACTCTGCGTGTGGTTTGATGAAGAGATGTGAACTCTGATGGGAATCGTGCCCATATTTAAGGACGGATCGTGCAAAGAATTTTCAGTGACTTCAGATGAAAGTATATGGGCATTTTTTCCTGTTAAGCTTACTAAAAAAGGGAAATTATGTGATTTATCACTTATAGTCCATTAGTTTGGGGGATCCACTTCATAAATCGCTCAAATAATACCTACAAACCATCGAGAAATAGCTCTCATGGCCGTTCTTTCCATTTGAGAAGAGGGAGATATGGGGTTCAAATATCCACCTTCAAGGGGAGTGGAATGGAGATGCGTGAGGAGAAAACAGGCTTTAGAACCTACATACGACACATTGCGCACATGATGTGGCTTATATAAAAGAGCCAAGATATAGAGACCACCTTAACTATCGGCTATATACCACCGGCACCATCGACTCTCCTTGTTACCGTCGTCGATAATCAGCGCCTTAATTGCCTACCCGTCAATCCTACTATTGTTCTCGATGCCCGATTCTCTCTATCTATTCTGGCCACAAGCAACACCGCAGCCTGTTGCAACTTCTATTATCAATCGCCAGTGCGTTATGTCAATACAACCATCAACCATTGCGACAACCACCTTCATGATCGGTGATTGTCGCAGCCAACATTGGTCTCTACCTCTAGCACCATATCGCCAGGCACCATCGTGCATCGCTAACATGGGATTCGATATTTTCGTGAGGTATTATAGATAGTACATAAATTGCTAGATAAAAGGGTAATTTGATGTTTGAATAGAGGAGCACTCTGTGTGGTTGGTTCTAAATTAGTTCGTGAAATTTATTTTTCTCGCGCAAGACGTGGATCTATCCACCATTTTCGTTATGCTTTGGTAGGCTCGAGCATAACGACATGCATGTCTGCACAATTCATCAGTTGACTCTGATAATATTTGGTTCGAATGCTGAATTTTGCTAAAGACAAGTGATCAATCACAATAATAACCACGGCAAGAAAATAAGTAGTACACAAAATTTATGTGGTTCGGTCAATATGACCTACTCCGTAGCAAAAGTAGTCAAAGATTCTACCACTAAATAAATCACGGATTTACAATCGCACTTGAGTTATTTAAACATTCTCAGCATTTCCTAACCTAGTAACTTGTAAGATGTTTAGCTTTTAAAATTGCTCACGAATTAATTTTTCAATCTTAAAAAGAATCATGAAAATCCACAAGATTTAATCGAGTTAATATTTTTTATCGTCGTAATTTAAAAAATGAACTCTCCCTGATCTCACGCCGAAAATTTCTGCACGTACAAGGCTTCCAGACCGGTCTTCTTGTGCGATAAAACAAGCATGAAAGGACATTTCTAAAACATGAAATATTTATATCCTTAAGTAAGAAATTCCACCTTCACTTGGACGTATGCATGAAAATCTTGCTCGTTTGTTCAGTGGTCTAATTACATTTTCTGTTCGGACTTAGCTTTCTATTCAGATGATGTTTTTTTTTTCTTTCACAAATTCAAATTGCAGACATGCTTTAACACCGATAGCACAAGGCGCAATCCGATGGCTGACATTCAAAGGTTTGAATCCAACGGCTGATAAGAGATATGCCAAATTTCTCATTCATAAATAACGGAACTGTAGAACCAGTCTTTATTAAATCTTCAATGTGTATAGGACGATTGGTATTTTATATCTGAAAAGGAGTGACAAAAGCTTCGAGATCATCACATTCGGGCATGGCGACAGACCTTGGTCCCTAAGGAGCAAGTGGATCTCTAATGCGATGGCTTTGTGTGGATCTCATACAACAAATCCAAGAAAGATAATATGTTAGCATCTCTGTAAGGTGACGGCTCATTAATTGAACGGCCGAGACATTGCGAAAGAGCTCGAACTCAACACCAGATAAGCTTCAAACATGAGGAAGAGCGAGTGAGCCGAATCCTAAATTGAAGCGAGCAAAAGAGTTCCATCAAAAGTCGTTTCGAGGTGGGCCTCGAGCTGCCATGGATGATAGAGCAAAGCACGCCATGTTAACCGCTCTCGTAAGACCATTATGTCTTTAAAGAATGTAGGTGTTGAGATGGTGGTTACAGTCAAAGATTCCACCTAAAATCGGTTTGGAATTTAAGGTTCGAGGAGGAGTTCGTGAGGATTTGATGAGTGAGGCGTCTATTTTTGCGATCTCTAAATGAATGCGTAGGAGATGTCGACCAATTGATCGCAATAAATTTGGGCGTGATCATAAGAATCTATATTGGTTGAGAAATTCATATGATTTGTACGTTTATGGTCCAGTAGTTATCTAAGGGTCCACTATGAATGCCCAGAAAGGACTCCCAAGGGGGCTGAGTCATTGCCCAACAACTCAGCACCAATACAAAATAAAAAGCAGAAAAGGTTATAAGGAAAATTTCAAAAAAAAAGATTTAAAATGTTCTCATTTTCTTAAATAAAGGCGAAGTACTCAAATTATTTTAAAGAAGGACCTAGCCAAAGAGCCTTTTTGTCCTTTACATTTTTTAAATTTTTTTAATTTTTTTAATTTTTTTTTGCGTTTTCTTTCTTCTCTTTTTTTCCTCCCCTCTCAGGTCATTGCCGGACTCACCTGAGCCGGCGTCGAGAGAGAGCAACCCTAGCCTGCCCAGGCTAGGGTAGCCCAACGTTGCCCAAGCGAGGACGGTCTGAGGCTGGCGATGGCCTAGGGAGGGGTGAGGAGGAAAAAGAAAAAGAAGGCAAAATAAAAAAGAAATGGAAAAAATAAAAATAAAAATTTCAAAAAAAGACCCTTTGTTAAAATAATTTGAGCACTTCATGCTCTTATTTAAAATAAAATCTATTTCAATCATAATTTGAAAAAATGAGAGCACTTCATGCCATTGTTTGAAAAATTTTCAAGGCTTAATTACAAGACTTTACCTTATAAAAAGAGTTAAAAATATCAAATTGCATGAGTATTAAAAAGTTAGAGAGGGAAAATCGCACATAACCTAATCTGATTGTTTCGTGAAACATGAACTTCCCTAAAAAAATATTCCTTTAAGTTAATTGCACATTTTCATTGGTTATGAAAAGCTTTTCCGTCCATTCTTTTTCTTGAATGATTTCATCGTCGGAAGATGAGAAAAACATATTTCGGCGGTAAATTTTCTGCGAAACAAACTTACCTTAAAACTAAAATCCTTTTCTATATATATCCCCGCATTTCCCCCAAAGATTTATGGAATCCTCTATCATTCCCCTGGTCGTGACAAACACATTTGTGCAAGTCCTCGAATAAAGGCGAGTGGGGATCTACGGAACTAAACCGGGTCAATGTTGGGTTCCCTGTCTGAGACCAACCTTGGAGCCTGAGGATTGTCTTTAGTTCACTCAGTGGAAGATGAATTGGGCTCATAGGGTGTCCAGAGGGACACGTAGCATCCAGTTTTAATGATGACAATGAGATCCTCCTGTCCCACCACTCTAATCACTTCTCTTATCTCTTGATCTTCTATGATTTTTACTATCCGTCGCGACATATGTGTGTGGCTTTGGATTTTAGGACGCATGAGCACCAATCATAGGATTCATCATGTAATGAAACAAGGACGAGAAAAGCCATAACCTCAGTGGTGAGCAGGGTCCTACACTTAGTTGAACCAATCTTTTTTTTGGGCATTGATATATACACACACATATATTTGGCTGTGGGCCAAGGAGAAGTAAAAAAGTTGCCATCATCCTTGATTACTTTGGTTCTTTTGTCTATAAAATACAACTAGCTAGGGGTATTCAAACTTTTCTATTGCAGCAACTTTATTGAGTAATATGAAGATTTACGGTGAAATATTTAAACAACTCATCAGGCGTCCAAGTATATGAAACTTGAAACATATTGATTAGACTATGCATTAGCAAACAAGACAATACTATTGAGATTACGATAGGCTAAGTCTTTTTTAAATTGAAAATAAAAGTTGAAACTCTAAAATTTTCATTCAAAAGAAAAGCTGGTTGATTTGAAAGAAACTAGGAATGAATGGTTCCAGCTTTCGTACATGTTCCACCCGAAATCTAAAACCTACATTGTCATGGGTTCCAGGATTTGTTCCAGAGTTTACTCAAGTTCTATCTATAATCTTAATTGAATTATTGCAGTGAATTATCACTTTTAATAAGCATTATTTGTTACTATAATCCACTCGATCACAAATCATATTTAGATACACAAATAAATATTACACATTAAAAAAATAAAAGTCACAATTTTAAACAACGTCGGAAATGAAAATTTAGACTAGTGATTCAATATTACATACAGCAGACATCATGGAATGCCAAATGATCGTGCGAATAATACAAAAAAAAAACACAAAAATTTGTTATAGGTTATAGGTTTCGATTCCATGTTCCATCTATCTCGAAGCCCGAAACCTACTCATCGTAACAAATTTCCTGATTTTTAGAAAGATACATATAGTATTATGTAACGATTAGCATTTAGTTGTTGTAAGAACATTAGGATCAAAGAGGATTCACTATTTGAACGTCCAGATAAAATGACGCATGTCTAGCTATAGGTCATCGTTCTTGAAGAATCATTTGCAAACTAAGGCTTCATTTGTTGTTGTGTGAAAAATGAATGATTTAAAAAAAATTAATTATCGCTTACAAAACTAATGGAGAAAAAATATTTTTTTCCACAAAAATATATAAATATAAAGTGCTGTTAATAATGAAAAATATTTTTTTTAATTAATTATTTTAAGCGATACAATAGATCGTTTTAGGAAAATAATTTCAAAATCATTTATTTTTCGCGAAACAAACGGATCTAAATTTCGTAACCTTGTAGAGACTTTTCCGAGTAACCATACATACCAAATTGTGTTTACTTTTTCTTTTTGGGCATTCATCGAACTGAAAATGTCATTTGTCACTTATGTTATTCCCATTTCCGTCCAAAAAAAGAAAATCTATGTTATTCCCATAATTTGTCGCGAGTAATCTCTTTCTCTCTCTCATTACCTCTTTTAGATTACTAAATAATAGAAAATTTTCATTATTTGGCCGGTTTTGACGATCCTCGTTCTATCAATCTTAGCATTGCTTCACTATGAATACGGTTTTATGAAGGCGACATCGACCTGAACCAGGGAATACTTGGGGACAATCTGCCTAATCCGGCCACCGTGGTCCAACTCTACGATAGTTCAAAATTGGAAGAACGCATAAAAACACCAAGACTTGCAAAACATTAGCATAATGCGCCGATGCTTCCCTGACATGGCTCGGCACCAATTTGCAACTCCACAGGAGCAACGTTAGTGTTCCGGGCATTTCCGCCGGTGATGAAGTCGACTCTAGAGATTCAGCTCGGTATGTATTTCCAATAACGCAAAATTTGATAAACACAACGAAATAAAAATTAAAAATAAGAAAGAGAAATCAAGATACAAGATTAATTTTTATTCGCCCTTGAACTAGGGCTACATCCGATAGAGGATTCCATTATAATTAGCACATCTCACCTCTTTATTACAACTTTCATAGTTACAAGAGAGAGATTATAGTTATTCTTAGGTCCAAACCCAACCTACTAACAAAATGCACGTTCAAACTATAAAAGCCATATAGTGTCTCGGAGCACCTTGCCTCCCGCAACTCCCGCCGGGCAGGCCTCCCTCGGACCCTCACCCACTCCGGTGAGCGAGACCTTGTACCTTCTTGTTGATGAGGAGTACGAACCGTTAGGATTTGGCACATAAATCACAAACAAAGTAAAGTATAAAACGAGAAAGAGAAATCGACATAAGGTTTATTCTTGTTCACCCTTAAACTTGATGTGAGCAAAGTCCCACATCGGGCAACTAAGGAGGTATTCTTGGGTTTATAATGGGTAGGGTTTCCTCTCTTGGATAGCTGGCTTTTCATAATAAGTTCTTCCACCCATTGTAACATATCAAAACTAGTGCTACGTCTAGCCGATAACTACACTATAATTAGCATATCGCGCAGATTTTAAGATGGCTTCCTTTTATTCTATCATAACGGTGAAAGATTTATATTTTTCTATTCCATTATCATGGCACCTAAAAGTTTGATTGTGTGGCATATGGAATTTCGAAGGGATAAGAAATATTAGGAGTATCATAACTTTTAGAGAAGTTTCAGTTCCATGACACTCTTGGAAGGCCTCTCGATAACGCTCGTTGGATCAAACCTCTACAAGTTCACCCGTCGAGAACTGAGGCTTGTCACGCAGAGCTTCCCGTAGAGCCACTTTCTTACGGAAGGTAGGTCTAAAGGCGCAGCCCATGGCCGTCGACAAGAGAGAGAGAACTGATACTTCCTAATCCTTGCAATGAAGGGTATCGTTTTAGTCTCCATTGCCATGTCCTCTTGTCCATTTTCCACTTTGAATTTGATTCCTTTTCCAAAGTCATGCCAAATTATAAACTTTATTTAAAAAGTCACATAAGATGAATCGCCAAAATAGGCACTCAAGTGAATGCTTTTTCACCGATGTGGCACTCAAGTATAATAATAATAAAAAGTTATGACACTCGAAGTGAGCCGCTATACAAAAATTATAATATTTGTAGAATTTTTATCCATATCTTCGAAAACATGAAAAAGAGAGAAGAAAACAAAAAAATATTTTTCTCCACCTTAACTATTGAGAGAAAGCAACAGGTAAAGAATCACTGCTAAGCTTGATTAATGGAAACTAAACCAACTTGTCCTTGAGAACAGAAGACCCTTTGTTGACTGTTTGTGTTGTCAAATTGTGGGGAGCGGTGGAACGTAACAAAATATTACGGTCGCGTAAGAGTTGGGCCCGACTGGCAATTAATTTTCGAAGCAAGAATACTTATTGTAACCGACTCTAGTTGATGAAAGATTTTATGGGACGATCGCTAACCTGTTCTAAAACCTTAAGCTTTAGAAGAAGGCGTGATTTAATATTTATTTATGCCAACACTCCCCTCACGCTTAGTCTGGTCTTTGCCTAGTACTAAGCATGAACATATTCATTAAGGAGGCAAAATAGGGGCCTTAAAATATTTGAACTCATAATCTCCTACTCGATACCATGAAAGATTTTATGGGATGATCACAACTGTTCTAAAAGTTTAAGCTTTAAAAGAAGGTGTGGTTTAATATTTATTTATTTCAACAGTTGATATCATATTATCTTCTTTCCTTAAGATAATCATTTTCCAAAGATATGTACAATACCTCATACACTATTCATTACGGGATACGTAGAAAAAGCTAATGGATTACTTAAAGGGTTGATGATAACAAATGTCCAAAAACAAAAACACTATTTGGCTTGGGAATAGTTTCTAATGGAATTTCCAATGGTACATGCTCAATCTGGAAATCTCAATATGACTAATGTAATCACTGAAGTTAGAGAGCCCTAACCTTCTTGATGTCTAAATTCCGTCGATAGACATAAGCATGAATAAGTTATAAAAAAGGGATTTGTTCATGGTTCTTCTCGCATCCTCTGTGGGTATTATACTCATGTAAAACACTTTAATCTTTAAATTGCTTTACATATTTTGTTGCTCAGTAAATTATTGATCAATATGTCGGTTATCATGTAAGTGAGCCGAAGATACAGTTATATCTCATTCTATTCGAACAAGTAAAAGTAAATATAATATTCTTTTGATTTGCCATTACATAGAGCAAAGTAATAAAAGTCCAATTACAATATACAATACTTTTGTATGAAGTTGCAATTAAAATAGCTACACTTACATGCGCAAGCTTTTTTTCTTCTGTAGTATATTATAGTAACAGAGCTACCAGCTATAAGAAATATCAAGAGAGCCTATAAACCAAATAGATTAAATATTTAATCTCGATTATGTGAAAATAAATAAAAAAAGTGATTAAAATATGTGTTGGGTTTTATGGGTGGGTGGGGGCCGCTCATGTGGGCTAACCCAGCCCATTACCTTATTTTGAACGTGATAAATAATCACGTTTTTTTAGATGTCGTAAGTCTGTCGTTCATTCCACAGAGAATACAGAGAACAAGTAAACAACCAAGAAGGAGGGCGACTTCTCTCTCTCTCTCTGCATTGCAACTCTTAATTTGTGAAACACAAGGTATGCTCCGCTCGTTGCATGACGTACACTTCCGATCGGTGATTCAAGTTGATTTTGTCATGTTAATTGCGCAATTCGTATGTGTAGAATTAGGGATTGGTTCCCATCAATATGAAAAAGAAATATGGGTCGTGTTGTAAGTTTGTAAGATGATGGTTAGACTCTAGGAGATGTTTTAAATAATCACAAGCACATTAAAAATATAATTTGCGATTGGTAGTATGCATTATCATCTCAAAATTGAAGAAATCCAATGAAAAATTCTACAGAGTTTTGACCATGAACGTTGTCCTCAAACAACTAAGCATTAGGAATTCATTTTTACAACAAATTTCTTCCCATATTGCCCTCAATAACAAGTGAAAACGTGTTTATTCTCAAATCACCCATGTATTAAATGATAAAAACATAAAAAATACAATTATCAATATCTCTTATTATTTTCCATTTCATCCTCTTTCCGATACATGAAATCAGCCATTTTCTTCTCATAGGCAACCACCCAATTTGACACCTAACCTTAACGCGTGATTTGACAATAGTATCATCTATGCCAAAAAAAATCATTTTTTTCAAAATTCAGTAATATAAATGTGGAAACCTGTATAAAAAAAAAGGGCACAATCGATCTAAAATATTCAGTAAATATGACACAAATGGTTTCGAACTTTGGCGCGAAGTGCAATTTCGTTCTTAAGCTTTTAATTTACTCAATGTGGCTCTTAGACTTTAGTTTTTTTATTTGTTCAATATGATTCATGAACTTTTGATACATGTTTAATTGAGTACATAAATTATATGAAAATGTATAATGTTGTTTCGAACTTGAACCGATGGAAGGATAACATTGTATAATTTTATAGTTTAGCCAATAAACTGAATATTTACTAAAAGTTCGAGACCATACTAAACAAATTGAAATGGGTTAAAGTTCATGGACCATTTTGAATAAACGAAGAGTTCAACGATGAAATCGCACGTTAGACCGAAACTTAGGGACCATCTATGTAACCATCCAAAAGTTTATTACCCGTGCACAAACAGTAACAGAAGTTGCCATAATTACAGGGCGAAGAACCTGCGTTAAGACTGAATATAGAAACAAGCGATGCCCGTGCAGTGGCCGTATCCGTAGGTGTGCTCATGATGACTTTGGCTCCAACACAATCCCCAATAAACTTATATGCACGGGCCAAATAATAAATACATATTACTCTGTCGGGTTGAAATAGTTTTAGCACCCAACAAAATGTACGCATCTTGATGAATAAAGTTCAGACATTCTCCAGTGGCAAAACAGTGTATTTGCAAAATGCAGCCCCACATAATTGACCTCACATCCATCCCGCAGACAAGTTTTGTCCACACGACAGACCAAGCTGTAAAACTGAGTTTAAATAGTCGCAAAGGGAGATTGAATGCATCCCCCAATCTAGCTTTTGAATTCGTCAAACTACATCTAGCTTTTTGTCCGTCACTGACCATGCGCCTCAGCATTCATTTCGGAAATGTAATCCAGTTGATGATTTATATGCCATCTTTGGCTTCACCTCGACCGGGGTCTATTTGGTACTTGCAACCAGCACCAGCATTTTGTTTCTTTTATACATTCATCGGTTGCCTGCACGTTGTCTGATTTGTGCGTATGTAGTCTTAACTTTGCAACAATTAATCACAATTTATCACATGAAGAGTAGAGCTATCAAATAGGTGGGTCGAATCGGGTTTGAGTTTCATAAATGGTTCAATCCAAATGGACCCATTTATTTGTAATGGAAATTCCTTAATTCATACTCGATTCGACCCATACTGTTAATACACTTCCATATTTAGCCCAATTTAAGAAAACTTATTTCTTAAAAAAATATATTGCTGTAACACTTCTATGCACTATAAATTTAGTGGACAAATTTTATAAATTTTTTAGAAAATGATTTTTTCATTTTTTTTTTCATTTTTATTTGTCTTTCTATCCTTTTTTTCTCTTGCCAAGTTCGATGAGGGTCTGGCGAGGGCTGGTTGACCCTCGTCGGACTTCATTGAAAAAAAAAAAGCAAAGAAATAAAAATAAAAATAAAATAAAATAAAAATTATAAAAAAATAAAAAATCTTGTAAATTTTTCGATCTATTAAATGGGTTGAGTCTTTTGCTTAAAAAAATGGGTTAAGTCTAATTGATGATGAAAATGGTATATGCCTTTTTAATGGGTTGTATTAAGCGGGTTGTAAATGAGTTTACAATGAACCCATTTATAAGCTACTTATTTTGGTATCTTTATTTTGTAAACCCACTATACTCGCTTGCTAAGTCTGCTATAATTCATTTATGATCAATTTAAATGCTTGTTGGTTATTAAATGAGTTTTAGACCCATTTTAACAGGTCTAGTCAAGAGATAAGAATTAAGTAATTATTTTATTTTGGGGTCCAAAAACAGCAAATCTTCTATTAAAAATTACTACGCCTAAGGACGTCCCGGCCTTTTGCTCTTCGCATTAACTTCTTGTTATTACCACGGGTAATTCAAATTAAACCCAACATGCAAACATCTTAAAAGCTTCATCATATGTTTAAACCGCGATTACTTCTCCTAATATTCATCATTATGGAAAGAATTTCAAAATGTATCTGCTTCTGTTTTGGCGGAAGGGCGAATCGGATTTTACGGTGGGCTCCCGACCCCATTCTGAAAAATTTTGCAGGAGCATTATTGAAGATGGAGAGGGAAAAAGCTAAAGCCTGCCAAGCGAATGAAGTTTCGCTCGCAGTGTGTAAAAACGAACGAAAGATGAAATCAAAAGAGGGAGATGATGACGTAGTCAGTTCACCACGCCTCCCACACTCATTATAGCCACGACAAGAAACCAAATAATAATAATAATAATAAAACAGAGCCCCCTCGAAAAATAAAATTTAATAACAGATAATAAAGGCAGATTGAATCTCTCTGGCAAAAAATAAAAAAAGGGTTGGCGAATTCTAAGATTGTCAGTGGCTTAATCACTGCGCTGTCTCCAGTAGATGGCCAAAGCTGCAGAGAGTTCAGCGTTCGAGAAGACAAGGGCTTCTTCCGGTTTGTATGAGGACGAAGAGACATATAATCACTCGGGTCACTTTTGCTAGTGCTCCTGGTCCTCTCCATTGCTCTGCCAGTGCAGATTCTTGTCCTACGTGGCGGTCAAAATCTGGAGTTGACCAGGACCCATCTGACGTGGACATTGTCTAGAGAGAGAGACACGGGGGGGACTGTCTGGGACAAAGTCAAACCGCCGAGAAAAATTGTGTACGCACTGGCGGTGAGAGAAAGAACCGGACCAAACAAGTTGGTTTCAAGTAATTCTCAATTCCACAAATTTGGAACCCGCAAGTATGGGTCAGGTTCTCGATTCCATCCGCATTGGACCGATATATATGTTAATTTTTATTATTACAAAAGTAAAAATCCTAATTATCCATTCTTTATACTTCACTTTCACGATAAACACCACATCAATTCTCCAATATGAAATTTCTCTAACACAATTCACACATACATTCTAACAACATTTTCCTCATGTGTGAATTTCAATGTTAGGTTTGCTCCCCTTTAATACCAATATATCTCGACTTGAATGTCCATCAATGCCTATCGGCCCGCATTGCTACACCACAATGCCTACCTACTCGAAAATCGTATTGGTTACCGGATTCTTTCTTTGAGATATTCACCAAACACTTAACAAGTTGATAGTGGGCCATTGACCATCGGTTCTAATACTATTTGTTGGGAACGCGCAATGAAGGTCGATATTTTTGTCGAGGGAGATCGTCAAGAGAAAACCCAAGTCCAAGCTATTCAACGTATCTAGTTAAACTCAACATCACTCAAAAGCTTAAGCCTTTGAGTTATAGGCCGGCCAATTATGATATATTAACTGCTCAAAATCACATTAATTTTTCGTTGTGGAACTTCTCTAATACAACTCATATGTGCATCCTAATAATCTATTTCTCACGTGAGCTCCAGGTGATAGGTTTGCTCTCCTTAATTCGGTATTCTTTTGCACCAACATATCTCAACTTGAATCTCCATTAACGCTCATTGAACCCGGTTGCTTTGAACTACAACGCTCACTTGCCCGAAAACCGCATCGGTAATCAAATTCCCTCATCGAGATATTTGTTAAACATTGACAGATTGGGAGTAGGTCACCAATCAACCATCGCTCTCCACCAACCTCGCTCCACAACCGATGTTAGATAACTCCATCAATCTCCCCCTCACACATCGAGTCTTGGGTTGAAGACAACAACAACTTGTATCTCTTTCGCGTAACCGTTGGGTCCAGATTTGTTGGTTACCCGGGCTCTAACACCAGTATTGGATGGTTTTGGGTTTCTCTCGGCTCTTTGTTGGGAGCGCATAGCATAAGTTTGATACATTCACTAAGGAAAATAGTCAAGAAAGAGCTCACGTCCGAGATCGTTAAAATATCCAAATTGAACCCACCCATAACTCATTGGCTTAAACTTTTGAGTGAAGGTGAATCCAACCGAATATATTGACGTGCTCGACACCATATCGATTTTTCAATGTGAGGCTTCTATAACACAACTTATATGTGCATCCTAATAATCTCCCTCTCACATGTGAGCTATAGTGTTAGGTTTACTCTTCTTAATTCGGGTATCCTTATACACCAACATATCTCGACTTGAATTTCCATTAACGCCCATCGATCCCGCGTTACTACACCACAACGCTCACCTCCCGGAAAATCGTGTTGATTACCAAATTCCTTCCTCAAGATATTCGCTAAACACCGAACAAATTAGGAGTGGGCTACGAGATCAACCATCGGCTCCGATACCATTTGTTGGGAGACGCAGCGAAATCCAACCCTATATCAATTTTTCAATGTGGGACTTCTCTAACACAACTTGCACGTGTTTTCTAACAATCTCTCTCTCCTTGTGAGCTCTAATATTAAGTTTTCTCCTCCTTAATTCGGATATCCTTATGCATCAATATATCTCTACTTAAATCTTCATCAATTGCCATCGAGCCCACATTGCTACACCACAATGCTCATCTGCTCGGAAATTGCACTAGTCACCATATTCCTTCCTCGAGATATTCGTCAATCATCAAATAGATTAGGAATGGGCCACCAATCACCCATCGATCGAAAAAAAAGTGAAGAAGCTCAAAGATGATGCTTTCCTTCTTAATCATTTCTCCGGATAAAGGCATCGGACTTCTATTGTGCTTTCTTAACATCAAATTTTATATCATTTTCTAGTGTGATATTTTTTTTTATCGAAAATAAGTACAAAAATCCAGATCGTGGTAGGGTGGGAGCGCTCCACATGACAAACAATCGCAGGCAATAGAAGCCTAAGACATTAGCGACATACCATTTATTTCCACGGTGATCATCATGAGCAAACCATAAGGATTCATAATCTATGACGAATTCGGTCCATGTGTAAATGTGTATGTAAGCACCTTTTTCACCACAAGAAGAATATTTTTTTGAATTTGACATGGATGCAACTACTGAATATTGTTCGGAACTTTGCAATATGCAAAAATCTAATAGGGAGGCTCGGGACAAAAGTCCATGGCAACAACTTTGGATCCGAGAGGAGTTACGTGACCCGAAACACCAGTGCGAAAAAAACCCGTTCAATTCTGAAAAATGTGACGTTTATGAAAAATATTTTCAAGGAAAAATGACAATATTTTTCGAGAGGAGTTAGGTAATGTCTAAGCTCCGTCCGTTTCATGCAAAATGTGATGTTTTCTGGCAAATGTTTTTAAGGAAGGCGTTATATAGGAAAATGACAATATTTTTCGGTATTCGATTGAAATTTGAACATGAGCTGAAAAATATTTTTCGTCATTTGGTATGAAAAATCGATTACCCTCCTTCCACTACTTTTAAAAATTATTTTATTATATTTAAAAAAAATCAAATTTTGATTATTTATTATTTTTTCTTAATCAAATTCTTACTTATTTTTTATTTTTCTTTTTCTTTTCTTTCCTTTCCTTTTTCCTCCTTCCTTCGCCGCGATCGGTCGGCGATGGCCATGGGCGAGCTCGAGCTAGCTAGGATCGGGTGAGCTCGAGCCTCCGGTGGGTTGTTGTCTGTTACCAAGGCCCGGTGACCGGCAAAGGAAGAAAAAAATAAAAAAATATTTAAATAAAAAGTTAATAAACAATTCGAAGCATGTAGATAGAGAGAAGAGAGAGATTGGTCTCCACCAAAAATGATTTCCGTTTTTTATAAAGAGGAAGTAATTTTTCTCACTTTTGAAGTTGTTTTTTCCATCGATGAAAAATATTTTCCTCGACTCATTTACTTTCACGAACCAAATATTGAAAAATTCAAAAAATATTATCTTCAAAGTTATTTTTCATGAAATAAACGGATCTTAAGATTTTGGCTACGCTATTTGTTATAAGGTCATGAAGGAAAAGATGCCTCCAGATAAGGACGAAATCGCACATCGCCCGGTCCTGCGCAAGTGAGGTTGCCTAGTCCCGCAGAAGGTAAAGGCAGTCTAGGCTTAGACTACTCGTTTTGGTGCATTGTGTACCGACAATAAAATGGTTGCTTCTCCCAAGATTCACCAAATGGATGTCAAGCCACCTCAACGAAAACTCCCCAACAAAGGCAAAGACCAAGCTCAAAATTGACAAGTATGAGAAACGCTCCCCCCTTGTATTATTGGTCAAGCGGCTTACATCTTAGAAAAGATCATGAGCTAAGCTTTTATGAGTGGCTTAAACCTAAAATTCAACAGCATAAGCTCAAATCGAACTCACGAGAGCAAGAATTTAGCACAGTAAAAAAATGAATGAAAATGAACGAAAACGACGGACAAAAATTAAGTGAAATCGTACGATTTTGGTTGAGTTGGGTGTCCTCCTCCTCCTCCTCCTAAGACGTCCTTTTTACGCTTGTGCCCCCACGTTCTAGGCGTGTGCCCTATGCTTTGGATGCGTCCCACACGGGTTGACATCGATTTCTAGTAACATGTTTGTTCATCGAACCTATGCCGATTGCAAATTGATTGGCATAATTTCTGCAACATCGTATAGTTATAAAGCCCGTAGCTGGCTCCAAACGATCTGTGTCTCATAAAATCAATATCTCTCAAATAGTAGTCAATACTAATTCGGGAGAATTCTAAACAAGGACCCGAAATGCCATCGATTTTACAAATGAGGGTTTGAAATGAACTTTGCGTGAAATAAGCATATGAAGTGCCACTTTAATCCAAAGAAATGCCTAATTAAAGATATTTTAGTCATTTACACTTTTTGAATAATTTTTCCTTTTCTTCTTTCTATTTGTCCTCTTCTTCTTTTTTACCCTTTAAGGAAGGGGCGGCCACCAATGAGGGCTGGGTGGCCTCGCCCGTGACCGGCGAAGGCAGCCTTCGCCAGATCGGCAAAGCCACTCAGCCATCGCGCCAGTGGCTGTTTCCTTCCTTGGAAGGATAAAAAAGGAAAAAATAAAAAGAGAAAGAAGAAATGGAGAAAAAGGATAAGACTAAAACATCCTCGATCATGTCCTTTTTCAAAATAAAAATAGTCACTTGATAGCATTATTTAAAACAAAGATTTGCTTTGGATTCTCGTTTAAGAAAACAAATCCGTATTTGAGATTCTCTCCCGCACATTTTTGACTATCAGTCAAGTGCAAAAACAACAGTAGATGCAATTTCTCTGTCCCGAAAGAGCCTCTGCAAAAGTGACTAATCCTTTTTAACCGGACATATCCGTTCTCCTGCGGGTCGTGCATTTATTGATGGGCCACTGTTCCAATCGATTTCAACGTACGCATCAGACAAATTTTCACGATAATTGCTCATTCCAATCAATCCATTCTCGCGACGCGTTGGCTGTCCGTTCCCGGTTTCGTAGGTTTCTTCTCCACGACCTCCTCCCGCTTCGGAATTGGCCCCAACTCAATTAATATTTCCAGATGGATACAGTTCGATCATTCGGTTCGTGTCCGAAAAGGGTCCCAAAGATAAACAAAAATCGCCATCGATTTCCATTCCTATTTTCCTTTCGATCTTCCTCATGATCGAATCCAATAATGGAAGATGGAGATCGATCGCTCGCTGGTGGTGCCATCCGTCTTGCCCCTCTCGTGAGGATAGCTGGTGGGGGGATGAGATGATTATCTAGGTTCCCATCATTTGAGAATTGCCAAATTGATTGCAGTAGTTATGTAGTTATTTTCCATGGTCCACTCGATAATAATCCATCGTGTGTGGGGGAGAAATGTTGTCTAGTACGATTTGTTATGACCCATAAAGGTATGGTCAAGAGGTGGGTGTCCTATGTTAATTCGAGCGACATGTTACTTCACTCGGGGCGAGGGTATGCTATCCTAGCGAAAAAACAGGCACCAACCATTTTTAGGTCCGATTGATTCAAGTTGAGCAGCTTGTGGGGCTATCTTATTGGCGCAATATACCTTGGAACTATGCGCAATTGTCAAATCGGTCATAAACTTATTATATGGATGTCAATTCGGTCATCAACTTTTCAATCTTGTAAAATTTATCCTAAATTTTTTGCGAAATTCCAATACAATTCTCTCGATTAATATTCGCAAAATTGCCGACGTGACGATGTGTCGCACAGGATGGCCAGCGACAATTGTACCGTCACGTCAATGGTTTCAAGTGAAAATTGATCGGAAATGCTACATTTGAATTTCGCGTAAAGGTTTAAGATTAAATTTATAAAATTGAAATTATTTATGATCGAATTAGTATCCATGTAACGGGGATAAGACCGAATCAGTATACATGCGATGGGTTTTGATTGATTAAGGCAATTTTTCGCTTAGAACTATATTTAAGCATGTTTCACCCAATCTGAATAAATTGATGTGGGTGGGCCAGTGAAATTGCTCATTTAAGGTCGAGTTGGTCCAAAACTACTCAAAACTTTTTTTTATCCATACCTAAGCAACAAAAGTTCAAAGGAGCATATAAGAGACAAAGCACCAAAGGGAAACATGCAAAACACAAGAAGGCCAAAAGGAAAGAAGGTGGGTGGAGAGTGATGGTTAGGTTTAGGGTGGGAATTAGGGTTTTACGCAGGTGAAAACAGTAGCCATCGCCATAGACGGCAGAGGAGGAGACGAGACGAGATCACCTTACGCCCCGTTTCACTCTCTTTTCATCCAGATATGTTCACTCCAAGATTGTGATCATATCCCTCTCTTTGATTCTTCAAACAGTTTTCTTTGTCATCGTGATTCATTTTGACATTATGATTTTCGCTTTTTGAGTTCATTGACATTGTGATTTTGTTTTTCTCCATCAATCTCGTGTTTAATAGAACTCAGCAACATTCCCAAAGTCGCAAGCGACGGGGCAACTTCATTTATTATCCAACAGTAAACTCTGATTCCAAGGAATTGCATTGCACACTCGCCCGGCATTTTGATTCGGACTTGGCAAGGATCGTCTCTCTATTTCCTTGATGCTAGGGAAACATCTAGCGTTCCTAATTGGTGAATAATACCTAAGTTCATAGTACGTTCGTCGAGATACCCGTGACTAAAATCACGAAAAATGGCATACACGCAATCTCAAGTTTCGAAGATCGCAAAATAAAAGAACAAATTACTGAAAAAGGTCATAGATCTATCGTAATTGTGCTAACTCAGTATTAATTTTTGTTTTAATCGGTTGAGTCATAAAACCTTATGTATTTGTGCCAATTTAGTCCATTAGCCGGCCGACACCGACGTGGTGTTGCGCGACGCTAACGGGGACATTTTTAATAATATTTTAATATTTTTTCTTTTATTTTTCTTTATATATCGATTTCTTCCTATTGTGGTTGGCGAGGGCTTCACGCCCCCTGCCTGGCCGGGCCACGGTAGGAAGAAAGAGAAAAAAGGGGCAAAAATATTGAAGTATTAAGTAAATATTATTAAAAATTATCCACGTCATCGTCAATAATGCCACGTTAGTGCCGATCAGAAAATTTGACTTCATTGGCAAAAATGCAAAAAGTTTACTACTTAATTGGCCAAAAAAAAAGTTTAAATAGGTTTAGGATTTTTTTTTATTTTGGTAATTTTTCTCAAAATAAAATGTAAGACGAGTCAAAGGACCGAAGATGAACATGGTTTGAAAAGCATAATTTCATGACCGATTTTCAATGAACATTGTGCATATTGGATAAGATGGGATGAGATCAAATAGACTCACGTTCATCAGTAATTTAACCCTATCTGTGAAACCTTTAATCTTTTTTGGTCGCCCGAAATCTGACCTGAATAAAAGCATCTTATGATTGGAATGGCTTTAGCTTTCAATTTCGTATCTATGTATCTACTTTTACCTTTCGCAGTATATTGACATTCATATTTATTTGAAGCTACGAATAGTCTTCCTTTTACGATTTGTAAAGCCATAAGGTTTTCTTAAACGGGAAGGGTCAAACCCTAATTTTACACCCAACATTTTCGAAAAATGTCCTCGTGAGTTTCATCATCCCATTTTAGATGCGCGCAATACTTCTATTTGAATTTTAGTTTATATCACTTCCGTTCTAGAAATCAATTCTTGGATAGAAATTGATTTTTTTCATTTCTGGAAAGAAGTAAATTTTTTCTACTTCTTCGAATGACTCGAAAACTACTTCTCTCAAAAAGTATAAAAATGAAATTGTAGAACCAAACGGATTTTCGCCCCAAATGCACTTTTAAAGCATAAATTTTACTCTAAAAGTGTTGTCGTGCGCTCTTCGGACCAAATTCGATTTAACCCATCAATCGCCTACTTGTCTTTATTGAAAAAGCCGGTTCATTGAAAATCATTAATTTTACGAAAAAAAAATCATCAATTTACCTGCCCAAATAATTTCAGATTTAAACAATCCCAATTAATTTCCAATTATTAATGGATAAATTATTTCCCAAGTTGGGAATTTACTACCTGACATTTGCTCGTCGTTGATGAAAAAGAAATCGCAAAACAAGGAGGAAATCGAAAAAGACACGACACAGTCCCATGAAACAAAAAGAAACATGAAAAAGAAAAAGTAAAACAAGAGCAGAAAAAAAAAAAGAAAAAAAGAAAAAGGAAAAAGATGCCTTCGTTTCGTATGCTTGAAAGGCTATATAAATGCAAGCTGACACACCGACTCCTCCGTCGCTCTTTCCCTTCGGAGCACACCCCGCGGAGGCTCTGATCACCAAGTACACAAAAACACACACACACACACACACACTCGGCAGAGTCGCCATCAAAGCTCGACCTCGAGCTCCTTCCATGGAGAAGCCGGTGGCGGAGCAGTGGCGGCTCGACCCCATCTTCTTCCGGCCGCCGGAGACGCCGCTGGAGCCCATGGAGTTCCTCTCCCGCTCGTGGAGCGTCTCGGCCCTGGAAGTTTCCAAGGCCCTCGCACCGCCCCAAATGGCGCTCCCCAAGGCCCCCGGCGGCGTCGTCAACGGCGGCGGGGCAATTCCGGAGGATCTAGCCGGCGAGCTCGAGGAGGGCGCCACTTGCTCCGGCAACCCCTTCTCCTTCGCTTCCTCCGAGACGTCCCAGATGGTCATGGAGCGAATCATGTCCCAGTCGGTGAGTGCTCCCCTAAGAAAAACTCAAGCCAGGCTTGAGAGTTTTCGTGTGTTTTTTTTTTTGGCTCTTTCTTTTTGGTTTTTCTTGTGAAGTGGTGTCGCTCGCATTGCAACATTTCTTGTGGTTTAACTTATTCGTGCTTGTCTCATTTAGCCCAAAAAGTGCTCTGTTTTTCTTTTGATAGCAGAAAATTGCTCTATTCTCTCTGTGAAATCATGAATCAATCTCCATCTTCTGTCTTTTACCTCAAGATCATCACACGCAATCGTTTATTGCGTTTCTCCGTAAGACCCAGTTTCTGAAACTACTCCTATTTTTGGTAATTCCCTCAAACTTCACGTAAGCTCAACTTTCCCTGCACTCTCTCATCCAACGCACGCGACCGGTCTTTCCCGTTCGTCCCCTTCGTCATTTCGATCATCTCTACAAACCCAAAAGCAGAGATAACATTTTTTTTTTTGTCTTGGCGATTTTTACAGCAAGAGGTGTCGCCAAGAACTTCAGGGAGGCTCTCTCACAGCAGTGGACCACTCAACGGGGCTCAGAGCTGCGGCTCCCTAACCGACAGCCCTCCTGTTTCTCCCTCCGAAATCGACGACGCCAAGGTTAGTTAGTTTTTTTACTTTTTGCCCTTTTGCCGTGCTCGCTCTCTTCTTGACCGTCCTTCATTGTTGTGGTCGGTTCTGACCCAATTGAAAAATCCCCTCCTATGCTCACTGGCTCTGTTCTTCGCTTCGCTTTTGAATTTTACTTTAGACGCGAACCGACGCGATCTCATCCTCCCTAGGTTAACAGATGTGGACAAACTTGAACACCAACTTAAAAAGAAACCATTTTTAGCATGGTTAGGGAGAATGGAGCACGAATCGAAATTCGACACGACCCAAGTTTTCGTTTTTCTTTTCCGTTTATTGTAATCTTGGGATGGGAAGCACGAAGACTGGCTGTACTGACTCTACTGGGAGAGGAAAGAACCACAGCGCGGAACAAGTAACCAGCTTTTGCTTTAATCGAAGCCTCCCTCCACTTAATTGCCCTCGGATTGAGTAGACCTGGAACTGTGATGCTTCTCTTTTCTCAATGCAATATATCTCGCTCCTCTTTTCAATTTTCTTTTCTTTTTGGTGGTTTCCACCCTTTTTCTAGAAAAGAAAAGTCTCAACTTCTCTTGGTTTTGCCACAGAATTCTGGGTGTTTACTGTTTACTCGGATCATTAGTTTAATGTCTCTCTGTCTCCCTCTCTCTGGTATGGCTGAACTGGTCGAGAAGGCAAGACAAGATCTGAAATTTTTTCATTCTCTGTGAAGTACGGAGGATTTGTTTGGTGTTGTAGCAAGCATTTGGTGGAACATTAATGTACGGGTGCATAGAGCCACTCATCTGACTTTACTCAATTATGTTCATCTCTCAAACTTGGTCGCATTAATGGATTTGTTTGTGGACCCACCCCCAATAAAAGATAGAATGTTGAAATGAAGGGGCTTGGGGGTGCGTTCACAGCCCCGCGTCCCACTTCAAGACTTTTCTTCGCTGGCCCGTCGCTAATTATAGCCAAAAAACTGATCGCTCCATGGACGGTGTCCATGATGGCAATGTCCACGTGCACGAGCAATAACCATTTGAACAAGAAAGGAACAGAATTTGTTATAGTTGAGGATAGGAGGAGGCTTTGTTATAGTTTAAGGGCTTGATGCGATATTTCCATGGAATGGGCGACCCTCAATCATCCTTCCATGCAGATTTGCCGGCCGAACAACCCCCTCAATGTCCACCAGTTCAGGGCCTCCACGCCAGGGGGCGGAGGAGGCGGCGGAGCAGTTGTGGTTGGTGGCGGTGGCAAGACGGTGGGTAGGTGGTTGAAGGACCGTAGGGAGAAGAAGAAAGAGGAGGCCCGGGCCCAGAACGCCCAGCTCCATGCTGCCATCTCTGTCGCAGGGGTCGCCGCTGCGGTTGCCGCCATTGCGGCAGCCACGGCCTCCTCGTCTGGGTCTGGCAAGGATGAGCAGATGGCGAAGACCGACTTGGCGGTCGCCTCGGCCGCGACCCTGGTGGCTGCTCAGTGTGTCGAGGCTGCTGAGGCGATGGGGGCCGAGAGGGAGCACCTTGCTGCGGTCGTCAGCTCTGCTGTAAATGTCCGGTCGGCCGGGGATATCATGACCTTAACCGCAGGCGCAGCTACAGGTATAAAAACATTCTGGATTCAATCTTTTGAGTCAAGAATTTAGTTATGAATTTCTGTTAGATAGTGATTTCGAAATGATGGAATGGAATTGACCTGGGTGGATCTGGCCCTGGTTCCCCAGCTCTACGTGGGGCAGCGACATTGAAGGCAAGGACGTTGAAGGAGGTGTGGAACATAGCAGCGGTTATTCCGGTGGAGAAGGGGATTGGAGGTGGCGCCGGTGGCGCTAGTCTCACCAATTGTAGTTCGAACAGCAGTAACAGCGGCGAACTTGTCCCAGAAGAGAATTTCCTAGGAATCTGCAGCAGGGAGTTGCTAGCCAGAGGATGCGAGCTTCTTAAGCGCACTCGCAAGGGTAATAAAAAGCGGTCTCGAACTTATTGGGTCCGCTACAAACATAATTTTTTGCTTGCATCTGCTTGATAAAATTAGCTATGTAGATTGTTGGGTCCTCTGTTAATGACTGAAATTGGTAGTTTCTAGTCACAAGGAATCTCAAGGCGAAGGTTCATGCAAAGTGCGGTGAATACTTAAGTCATTTAGGCTGTTACAATCGAAGGAATTGTCGTTGAGTTGTTCGAGTTTATCCAAACGGGTCATTATGCAACGTGTTTGAGGGCGAATTATTCACATTTACACCTGTTTTCTTCGTTTGTTAGTTGCTGCATTGGATCGATGGTTGATGACCCGTGTGCAGACTCTTTGGTGATGTGATTTTCCCTGTTGAATGCAGGTGATCTTCACTGGAAGATAGTCTCTGTTTACATAAACAGATTCAATCAGGTAATTGGCATATTTGGAAGCTTCTGCTTTATGGCTTTGTGCTCAATGAGATGACTCAATAATTGGGCATAGATTAGACTTTTGTAGCTTTGAAAGTGTGAAGAGATGGTCTAAAAGATGCAAGACAAGACCAAAAGTGAAAATATCTGAAGATGACGATGGAATAAATGGATCTGCTTGCACTACTTTTTTACCTTTGGTCTCTATAAAATCCTCCTCTTTTGCACAGGTGATGCTGAAGATGAAGAGCAGGCATGTTGCTGGGACCATCACAAAGAAGAAAAAGAGTGAGTCTTGATTGCTTTTGTCTCTCTCTAATGATAGTGTGAAACACTGAAAGTGGATGTGGGTCTCTTCTATTTGGGGATTTGCGAAAGCTCAATCCAATTCTGCACTAAAGTGAGAGAAGATAAAAAAGGATTCGTCTTTTGCTTTTCATCTTTTATCCTGAACCTGTTTGAAAATTTTCTCCCCTGCAGATGTGGTCTTGGAAGTGATTAAAGACATGCCGGCCTGGCCAGGCCGTCACTTGCTCGAGGGCGGCGAGAACCGGAGATACTTTGGGCTGAAGACCGTGATGAGGGGTGTCGTGGAGTTCGAGTGCTCGAGCCAGAGGGACTACGATAACTGGACTCAGGGCGTGGCCAGGCTCCTCTCCATTGCCGCCGACCGAAGCAATAGACATAGAATTTGACAAGCTCGCGCGGTTGGGGGATTGAATCTTTATAATCTGCAGGGTTTTTTGTCCCAGGAAGGGGGAGTATGCAAGAGCCTTCTTAGATTTGGATTGGGGTCTTTTTTTCTTTTTTTTTCTTCTGGTTTTTCTAATGTAAAAGGAGGGATTTAATGGCAAAATTCCATCTGGGTCTCCCTAAGTTCCTAGTTTTCCTTTTGGGTTTTCGTCCATTATATCCTATTTTCTGAATGAGTGGCTCTTTCAAGAATGTCAAATGCTTTAATCCAGAAGAAAGCCTATATGAATTGGGGAACGATGCTATGAGATTAGGCTTCTTGTTTGTTTGTGGTCCGGACAAAGATTAGGGCAGAGTCCACAATTCTGTCTTCCCTTTAATCTTCTGTCCTACTCTGAGATTTGGAAAAAGTAGTAAAAGTGAGATATGTGGTCTGTGAAAGCAAAGAGGGACCATGTGATCGGTATGTCCTTGCTCTTTCGCCGTAATGGAAAAGAAAAAAAAAAGGAGGGTCTTGGACTAGGGCAGTCAAAAAAGTGGAGGAAGAGTCTCATTTAAGGAAAGAATATTATAGGTAGACAGAGAGATTTTGTTTTCTTTGAGGGGCTTTTGTGTTCATCTGTCATGCACAATGGGATTATGCTAATTTTTTTTTAATTGTGCTTGGTGGTGACCACATGTTTTTAAAATGTATTAAGCGTGGTTAGTTTGGACTTTCGACATGAATGTTTAGGTTTAGCTAAAGAACATTCTGGGGAATGTTTGACGTTTTTAGTGTTTCTTTGTCTTGTTTTGGCACTTGGATTCTGTCAGTGGATCGCCATGGCCTACCTAAAATCTGTATTCTCTGCGCTTTGTTTACATGGGAAACGACAATGCCGGATCTTTCCTTAATCTTTCTCTAATTGCCAAATTAGGGGTGCGTTTAGGTTTCCGCTTATGTGATGAAGCAAAGTTGAGTTAGGTGATCCAATGCATACTGCAACCAAATAGGCTCTTAAGTGGAATACAGCTGGAAATGTTCGGCTTAAGGTGCTAACGAAACACTAACCCCATGTTAGGAGAGCCCGTCGACACAGCCCCGCTAGTTGCGAGTGGGGAAGCCCAAGATCGGCGATGAACCACGCCCGGGTCCGTCTTTCGCAGACTAACCAAGGTTTTCTGAGATTGATAACAGAGTAGGGAAATGTAACTTGCAAACAAGTCCTGGACCACGGAACAATCACTTGGTTGGTGGTCTTTAATCCATCTACAAGGATCGAAAAAGAACTATCTCCACATCCCGGCTTTTCGGCCTTTCCGAATAAAGGGTGACGATAGGAACCGGTAAAAGATGGAGAATAAAGGAACTCCGAGTTCGAGCATATAAAATTAAGTGATGAAAAAATAATTGCAAAAAGCTAGAGAATATGAGATTCAAAAGAATTTTTTTTTTGAATGAATGTATCAATTTAATCATTATTTACAAATCATTTGATGTTCATTCCCTCCTTTTGGGATGGAATGGATAATGTAGGCTACTCAAATACACTTTGCAATCATCATCCATCGGTGTAGCTTGTGGAAGTCAAGGGCCTCAACTCGAAGTTGTGTGGTGACTCATGACCAAATCGAGATTGCTTTGCGATGGCCTCGATCTAAGGTTTCGACAGCCCGGGAGCGGCGGAGGTTGGCGGAGATGGTGGAGGCGTCCGGTAGTATGGCGGATGGCGGGCGGTGGAGAGATTAGGATTGGCGGCTGTAGCAATTCTAAAGCAAAGCTCTAGTTTTTTTTTTTAATTATTCCTTATAGAGTAGAGTAAGATGCCGTTACACTAATTACTCTCAAAATAGCACCAGAGGTAAAATTGAAATTTGCACTAAAACCCTAAAGCTTTCGGCAATTTTGAATTGGAACATCTCACGGAAGAAATTTTGAAGTTGATTCTATGGTAAATCTCATGTTGCGTTCGATCTCTCTCTTGTTGTGTGGCGACCGATACCAATCCGTAAAATTTGTTCAAATGCACGAATATCTCTATCCGCCCTCCGAAAACCATTCCTAACTCAATAGTTTGAGACAGACCAGCTAATACATCCCGAGACCATGAGATAAATTTAATTTTCTCCAAATTTAGGAGCTAAATTTAATTAAGCTGTGATTTTGACGTAAGAGACATCTCTTTTATGGGATCAAGTCCATGTTTTAAGGAAGCTATCTAAATAAAATCCCAAAAGTTTAGGATGTAATGTAATGTAAATATTTTTCGTTGACAAATTATTTCAAGTGCTGTATGCAATCATTTTCAAGAAATATTTCTTGAAATCATTCTTTTTTTTTTTTTTTGCGGAAAAAATGGAGTCTAAATTAAAGTTCATTTCAACCATCATTTGGTTTTCCTAACTTATATTGAAAAATTGTTACATGGCCCGGCCCTCAAGGCCCATGGTCACCCCATAAGCAAATAGAACATCTCATTTGGTTCAACTTAGAAAAGAAAACACTTTTTCCTTTCAAAATTTTAAAGGTAAAAAGCATTAAGAACACATGCATATATTTTAATTTCAATATTTGTATACTTTGAACGAGTTATGATTTCCTACCCAAAAAAATAAAATAAAAGTGGCATTTCAAACGTGATTAAAAAAGAAAAGGTATGAAATAAAAATCACGCAAAACCCAAAAGCAAAATCCAAATATCTCACCGAAACATTTCCTTTGCAAGAATTCTTGTACTTCTTTGTAAGAGATCCAATAGAAAATTCTTTCTTTAAAATTTTCTCCTTGTTTTTTCTTTTCTAGGGATCATGCATTTGATTAGATGGGATGAACTCACGACGAAAGATTAAATGCGCCCTAAATGAAAAAAAAAAAAAAAGGCCGCAACTATTGAACGCGTATTCTCTATCTCATTATCGGGTCTCAAACTATGTCACATTTGCAAAAGGTCCATAATCGTCCCGACACGATTTCAATATTCGAAAGCTCATTGACACGTGTCATCGACTGAGACAAAGAAAATAGCAAATGATGTCCATCCGTAACCTCGTCCAAAATTGAGATAGACGGAGTTCGTGGTGTTTCATACAAATCGAAAAATTTGGTGCTAAAACCCTAATACAGCCCACGGGCCAATCTAGCCCATCAATAGTTTTTCAAGAAATATCAAGACCCAATTGAATTAATTCATTAATTAATTTTTTTTTTTTTTGGGGTAGGGGTGAAAAAGCACTCTTCCTTGAAATTGTTCCTTTTAGAAGCTGAGAGGCTGCAAAGGCAACACATAGGGCGGCACTTATCCACCTCTCGCTGTAAGAACTCAGTACATAGAAACAAGGAAGAAGAGTGACAAAACATTCTTAAGTGAAATCATGCCTTCCTCTTCCTTCACAGCCACCACTAGCGACGTGTTCGAGACGGGCAAGTACACGGCGGCGCTCCGGAGAGTCGAGGCCTCGGCGATGTCGTCGCCGGCGTGCGCTCCCGCGGACCCGCCTCCGAAGCCTCTCCTGATCGCGTTTCCGGCGGAAGCCGCCGGGGAATTCCCGGTGCTGGTGTTCCTCCACGGCTATCTCCTCTACAACTCCTTCTACTCGCAGCTCATCCGGCACGTCTCGTCTCACGGATTCGTCGTCGTCGCCCCTCAGGTCGGCCCCATTAATCTCTCTCTCTTTCTCCCTCCCCGTCTGTCTTCCGTATGATTTACCTCTTTCTTTGCGGCGGACGCAGAACTTTAGACGAGGGAGCCGAGATGGGAAAACAGTATTGCTTCTTGAGTTGGGGGTGAGATCGATTGAATTTCATGGATTGACTCGATTAATTATCTTAATCATAGCAATTTACACTTGGGAAAACGAGTGAAGACAAATGGAGTCGAGCAATCGAAAAATCTCTAGTCATTCTTTTTTTGATTTTCTGCTTGGGGTGGAATCGCTGAATTGGATGTTGGTTGTTTTACGTGGCGCGGTTGGCGCTGATATAGATAATATTTTAAGTATTTTTTAAATTTTTTTAAAATATAATTAACATTACGTAATAATATTTAAAAAATATTTACGTCGTGTCCAACTGTGACACGTCAGGCAATTAACATTTACGTCAGCAATTTTCAGGGAAGATTGATTGAATTGACTTAATTGGCCACCAATGCAGTATGTTTAGGACTTTTTGGCATTTTCCTCGTATTCCACACCATAATGTATGAAATTTGGAACTTCTATTGTTTTGCCAATGCATTTATAGAAATTTAATGCATGAGATATTCACAGGTTCAATTTTACATTGTCCAGTCATAAGATTATTCTTAAGCTCTTCAAAGAAATCCATGGTCCTTGAATTTAACTTGGCAACGAGAAACTCTTTAACAGCCTACCCTTAAAAAGCAATAATAAATTGGTTCCGCTAAGTATAATAACATGTTATACACACCCAAAATCAATGTCGACCTAGGTGTCCCTTGTTTTATGTCGTGTTGCAAACAAAAATCATTTGGCAAGAATTGTCAATCGCTTCTAAAATTTTAAACTAATTTTTTTTTATATCAACGTGGTGTTTGGGAATTTTTTAGCACCAAGTAGGTATGTGCTCTTAGGGATGGTCTCGAAAGAATGCGCAATTGTGATGCTCGAATTACAAATACGCTTACCACTTGAGCAACCCATTAATGTTAAAGTGTTCAATGACGGTCAGGATCGTTATGTTAGCACGTTTTATCAGTAGAACACTCGTCCGTTCGACAGATCTGAGGCACGACTAAAGTAGACAACTTGTGACCACACAAATATGAGACCAAGCCAATTCTCAAAAAGGGTCTTTGAGAGAGTTGGGGTTGGCTTCCTACGCATTAGATAACTTGGTGGAGAAGAATAGTGAGTTGTCGGACAAGAGAAGCTTTCGTTTTCTCATTATGGTTTTGTTGACTGTTTTGCTTGCTATCTTTTTCTTTCTTTTTGGCCATTGGCATTTTGCTGGCTTGTTCTTACTTTGGAGGGGAGAGAAGTGTTTTCCTTTGCTTTTGTCCTTGTCGGAGAGTTAACTCTTTTACATGTTCACATTGACCTCGGATTGCCTCCCCGTGGTCATGCAAGTCAAATGTCATTTGAGACAGAATCTAATGGACCAACAAGGGGATTTGGCTAATTAACAAAATCAGGGCAATATATGATATATGATAATTGGTATGTTAATATCATAAACGATATTAAGCAGGTGAACTATATATACTGTCACAGGGAATTTAAATAAGCCATGATTTATTTATCTTTATTCAATTAAATTGATAAAGCATGCCCTAACTCAACTCCTTAGTGATTCTTGATTCTTGATTAGACAATGAACAATGTCGATTCTTTCTCGGGCCGATTAGACTTATTTTTCCATATGAGGATTCGAATCTCGAGTTGACTTGATTCATTTTGGGAATACATGTAAAGTCGTCTCATTAATTAGATCAAATTAATAGCGTCTATGGAGCCGGGGACCTGGATAAAAAGGCTAGATCTCTCTTTGATTTATTTTTGAAATCGCAACTACTAAAACTTGTTTGGAAAGGCGAAAAAAGGTTTTTTTTTTTTTGCCCATCCATATGTTTAATTTCTCGATATAATTTAATTCTCGAAAAAGGCAGAATTGATTAATATTTAATAAAGAGAGGCTTGGACTTCATTTTCTTTTTGCCTTTGTTATAACGTCAGCTATACACCGTGGCCGGCCCAGACACGACCGACGAGATCAACTCCGCCGCAGCGACCACGAACTGGCTGCCCCGAGGCCTCGCCGACCTCCTCCCGCCTCAAGTCCGCCCGAACCTCGCCAAGCTCGCCGTCGCCGGCCACAGCCGCGGGGGCAAAGCCGCCTTCGCTCTCGCCCTGGGCAAGTCGCCGACCCCGCTCGCCCTCCCCTTCTCGGCCTTGCTCGGCATCGACCCGGTCGACGGCATGGACAAGGGGAAGCAGACCCCGCCTCCCGTCCTCACCTACGTCCCTCGCTCCTTCGATCTCGACATGCCCGTGATGGTCGTCGGGTCGGGTCTGGGCGAGATAAGGAAGAACCCGCTCTTCCCGGCGTGCGCGCCGAGGGGCGTGAACCACGCGGACTTCTTCGCGGAGTGCCGACCACCCGTTTGTTATTTCGTCGCTGAGAAGTACGGGCATTTGGACATGCTCGACGACGAGACGGAGGGGCTGAGAGGGAAGGCCACGTACTGCCTGTGCAAGAACGGGAGGGCCAGAGAGCCCATGAGGAGGTTCGTGGGCGGGGTGGTGGTGGCGTTCTTGAGGGCTTTTCTGGAAGGCGACGACGTGGGCTTGATGGGCTTGAGGGATGGGCATGAGGTCGCCCCTGTGGAGCTTCAGAAAGTCGAGTTTCTGCTGTGAAAGCTTCCGGGTATGTTTCGGCCTTTTTCGTAGGAGGAGAGAAGATATATGCTTTGTTATGATTCTGTTTGAGGGAAGATAAATTGGCCTTGTGATGATTATTGATTTGGATGTAAATGTGCATTTCATATAGTTTTGGAAAATCTTTGATATTAGCGTCTTCGCCACCCAATTCGCTTACCACTAGACCGTGTACCCAGTGGCTAACTACTAAATTGAACTAATGGGTTTTCAAACTCGAATTTTTGTGGCTAGTGTTTGGATAATCAATCAATGCATGCTTGTTATAATAGAATGAGAAAAAAGATAGGACCTTCAATGGTTGCTCTTCCGGGCCTCTAAGGAAGTTGAAATGACATCATTCTTTAGCTAAATGGCTGCAACTTTTCAACGATTCAGAATTTTAAAAGCTCTGAACTTTTTAAAGACAAAGTGAAAACTCTTGTAGGTTTCAAGGGGTATGAAAATGAACTCTTCGAGGTTCAAAGGAACTGCACTAGGCAAGTTTCATTAATCAAATTCATTTGCCTTTCTACAGAAACTTGATGGCCTTTTAAAGAAAAACAAAAGAAGAGCAAAATCCTAAAGTCTAATATGGAAACTGGCAATAATTAAAGCACATAGAAAGTAGAATTAGGAGCTATCAATGCTTGCGGTTCCAAAGTGTGTCTTATAGGCTTTCAATGCATGGGAGATGACAAAGTCTTTACGATGGAGGTTATCGATAAGACTCTTGGACTTATCGATGAGAGGCTTGTTGATCTTGAAAACATGTTGATCTCCTTGGTTGAGCGCACTCGTCTTGAATACGGGCTGCATCAATGTTTGTTCTTGAAGGTGACATCCTACCCATTCCTTGATTGATGCTTTTCTGTTTTAAGGGATAGTTCAAGTCTTCTAGTGCTTCCCAACATGTGAAGTCTAGGTTTATCCTCTGTATATGTCTGGTTCCTTATCCCAAACGGTTACTTCGTACGTCTCTATATAGCTCAACATTCATATGCACGCAATATATCAGAGATAGATAATCAATCAGAGAATCATTCAATTAGTCACGAGATATCTCTCATCGATTAAACATTGTTGGTTTTGGTGTATAGGAGGGCTAAGAAACGCTGAAGTTTGTGAACAATTGTAACTTTGCAATTCTTTGATTGATAGTGAATTATTTACGGCTGCCTTCCGATGGAATAATTACCGGCATTTGGATCGAACCACGTACATATCTCATATCCTACATAGGATATGATTTAATTACAAGACCCATTCGCCTTAATTTTACAGCAATACATATAAGGAACGATAATGGGTCTTAACCAGGGAATGGAGTGGCAACAGCAAGGAGATGAACTTTCCTGTGGATGGTAAGACCAGTGCATTCAGTCATGTCCAAATCCTCCGCTTTCATACCCTCGGGCAATGCCCAATCGAACTTGTTCACCAGATTTGCCAAGACAAGTTCGTTCGTCGCCATCGCGAACGCTATCCTGGGGCAACCCCTCCTCCTGGCACCGAAATGAATCAGCTCGAAATCCTGTCCCTTGAAGTCCACCGAGCTGTTCAAGAATCTCTCGGGCTTGAACTCGTCTGGCTTGTCCCACGTGCTGGGGTCCCTCCCGATGGTCCACGCGTTTGTGATCACCATAGTCCCTGTCGCGATGTCGTAGCCTCGGATTTTGACGTCCCGGTTCGACAGCCGTGGGACGAGGAGTGGGACTCGGAGGGTGTAGGCGGAGTGTCTCTTTGACGACTGCTCGTAGGTAATGCAATTTTTCCAAGTCCCCATCACTTATCATTGGCTTGCCATTGGCGATTTCGCGGACCTCGGTTTGGAGGATTTTCATGGCACGAGGGTGTCTCAAGAGCTCGGTCATTACCCACTCCAGGACTGTGTGCGTTGTATCGGTTCCTCCTGCAAATATGTCCTGCACAAGCACAAGAATACTTAAATAATCAATCATCATGAGAACAAACATGAACATAATTCTTAGGCAAATCTATTAAATTTAATGTGAGTAATGTTTGATTTGTAATTCGTCTATAAACCAATGGTTGGAGAAAATTTCATCGGACAAGGACGGGCAGACAACAAGATGAGAGCGCTTACCAATACGACTGCTTTGATGCTATCGACGCCAAGAGCAAAACCAACAGTCTTATCCTTCTCAATCTCCAGCAAAACGTCCACGAAGTCTCTCCTATCTTCACCTCCGCCGCCGCCGATGCTCTTCTCCTCCATCTTCCTCCGTTGCTCCTCCACCACCTCATCGAGGAATTGGTCAAACTCGCTCGCGACCCGCTCCTTGTCTAGACCGGTCAGCTTGTTGATCCACCTGAGGCTCAGAATGAAGTCCCCAACGTTGAAAATGCCCAGCAACCCCACCATGTCCGCCAAAAGTCCCTTGAACTTCTGACTCTGGTTGCCCTCGCTGTACTTCCTCCCCAGAGCCACCCGGCATATTACGTGGTTCGTCAGCGACGTGAGCACGCCGCTCAGGTCCACCGAGCGGTGCCGCTCGATCTTGTCCATCAGCAGAGAGATCTCTTCTTCTCGGACCGTCCGAAACGAGTGGACCCTCTTGTTGCTCAACAACTGGAGCACGCTGATGCTCCTCATTTGCCTCCAGTACTCGCCGTATGGCACCAGGGACACGTCCTTGCGGTGGTACAGAAGCCTCTCGGACAAGGTTGACCTAAGTCGAAGATTTAGTACAGATGAATAATGTCCCTATCTGTACCTTCTCCAATCATAACAGCTAAGAAATATAACTCTAACGGAGAATTAAGATGCATGAACATGAGTTTGACAGGCTTAGGCTATACCTGGGTCGGTCGGAGAAAATGACATCATGGGTCTTCATGATGTCACGAGCACAGTCGGCAGACGACACGACGAGGACGGGTGTGCTCCCAAAGTGGAGCATCATCAAGGGGCCATAGCGTCTCGACAGGGCTTGGAGAGAGCGGTGAGGGTAATTGCTGAGCTGGTGGAGGTTCCCGATGATCGGGAGCTTCGGCGGCGATGGCGGGAGGTGGAGGTCGGCAGCGGCGGCGGCAGCGGAGGAGGAGCAGAGGAGGCGGAAGCATTTGAGGGTGAGGAAGGTCATGAAGAGGACGAGTACGATTGAGATCAGCGAGGGAGGGAAAGAGAGCAGCGGGGTGACGTTGAAGCTCAACATTGAGACTGCAATGATCTTTTGGCCTAGTGTTTGTTCTTAGGGTTATTGGAATTGCTCGTGCTGTTGGGGAGCTCCGCATGAATTTTCGTACGCAGAATATCAGGAAATTTCTTATCTTGGTCACTTGCAAACATCAAAGCAGTTCGACCAAAAAGGTCAAAAAAAAAAAAAACATCAAAGCTGAATTTTTTTTATTGGTTTGCCCTTCCGAGTTGGTGATGAATGGTTGTCGCTACTGTTGCATATAGATTAAAATATATTGTTGTGAAAAAATGACTGCCTAGATGAAGCTGAACTTGGCCTAATACGGGAGCTCTAAACATGAGTTGGAGATTATCGAGGTGCACGAGCACGGGGCGTCGAACGAGATCCCTACATCGCCGAACTACGTTTTTTCAAGCAATTACGATATGGTAGTCGGTTCAAAGGTCGTGATCTGAAGTATTCAAGTGACACTTCAGATTCAATGTGTGCTCTCAGCACTCTTTAGCAGATTATTGCTGCCCATCTTGCTGCGGATTTTCAGCCCTGTATGTACCACATAAAACCTACATTCATCGACTACAAAATATGCCATCAGTAAGCGGAATCTTTCAGAGAGCATGTGCTCTCCATCCAGTCTTTTCATCTGTTTATCTACTTTTTTTTATTTTTATTTTGTGCTTCTTCTAGTCATTAAACATTTTGGGATTCATAATCATACAGTACGCACGTGCTCTCCATCGAAGATTGGCCGTGACTAGAGGAGGGCACGGATCTAGAGATAAAAGATTAGCCGTCCTTTTTTTGTCAACCGACTACTTCACAGGTCGTGATCTAAAGTATTCGAGTAAAATTAGATCCAACTGGATATATACATGCACTTAAATCTAAATTCTCTCTTGACGATGGTTTCTAATATGCTCCGCAAATAAGTAACAACAAAGTATGAGAGGTTCTGATTTCAAATCACTTCAAATTACCCATTATACTCCTATTATATATTTACACACTTCAATTTTTGCTTAGAGTTCAACCCACACTGAAGGAAAGTATTATACTATTTAATTATCAAATCACATATTAACCTATTAGCCTAAATTTTATAGAGTTTATGAAAATCGACATTGAAAAATTGATCGGTAATTTATAGATCTACCATTAGATCCATGTAATTGGTCAGTAAGCTCCACAACTAAAGGGGCAGTTCTTCATAACACCATGTCAAATTATTTTCGGGATTTCAGTTTCTCTTCTCCGTTTTTTACGAAAGACGTGAAGTTCGGAAAATTAAATAATACATCACCAGTATAAAAAAAATAAATCGCAAGAACGGCTTAATTCACCATTGATTTGAGGACTTAGGTTCTATTTGTTCTGCGAAAAATGTGATGTTTCTAGAAAATATTTTTTAGGAAGTTAGTTTCTAGGAAAATCGCAATATTTTTCGGTGTTTGGTTGAGGCCTAGAAATGAATTGAAAAATATTGTCCGTCGTTAATTAAAAAAATCTATTTTAATTTTTCCTGTAGTCGTATGGTTGGAAACTACCGACTTGGATGTCGGCAGGGCGTAACATGGATAATTTTTTAATCCACAAAAAATTATTTAAAAAATTGTTTTCTTTTTTTTTTTTTTCGTTCTACCTTCGCCGCCACAGCCTTGCTACGACCACAGGCAAGCTTGAGGTCGCCGAGATCGGGCGAGAAAAAAGGATAAAAGAAAAAAAATTAAAAGGAAAGGAAAAAATAAAATTTATTAAAAGTTAAAAAGCTTAGATTTCTTTTAAAATATTTAGAAGTAAAATGAAGGTGAAGAAGTGAATGGAGGAAAGACGAGGGAAAATGATTTTTCCACTTTTGAATGTATTTTCATTAACAGAAAATATTTTCTCGACTCGTTTATTTCCATAAATCAAATACCAAAAAATTCGAAAAATATTTGTTTTTGAAATTTATTTTCCGCTAAACGAATGGAGCCTTCTACCTAATCTCTCACTAACCATCAAATCAAAAGCCAGTCAGAGGGTTCAATCAGATATTATTTTTATATTTCATATAGTCTTCGCCGTGTTGATTTGATATTTTGTCACAAAATAACTTATCCTTTGGCGTATAATCCCTCCCCAAATCACGCCCGACTAACTTACTCTATTCCCCTGCCAATCGCGGACAAGGAAGCAAGAACCGAAGGTTTGATTTGGACTCGATCTTATCTCCCCCACCCACTCTCTAATTAATTATCAAACATGGTGATCTCGAAACAATCCTTGAAAATGTTATTTTAAAAAAGTTAAACATAATATAACTTAATACTCATATTTACAGCCACGGGTGTACGGTTGGTCCTCGCCACCGTCGTCGATTGCTAATCGCCGCCACCACCCCCATCGATCGTCAATCACCCGATCAATAGTCGCCAAGTGCGGTCTCCGCCGGTCATCAATTGCTGGTCTCCACCGCCGACCGCCGCCGTCGGTCTCCATCACCACCAATCGCTACTACCGCCACCGCTCACCGTCGATCGACAATCGCCAATTGCCGCCGCCATTGTCATCGATCTCCACCACCGCCACCGGTCTCCATCATCGCCCATCACCGTCATTGCCATCGGTCGTCAATCGCCGCCTGCCGGTCTCCACCACTTGTCGCCAATCACTAATTGCCGCCTTGCCGGTCTCCACCATTGCGGTCCTTGCTTGCCTCCACTAGCATTTTTATATTTAAATAAAAAAATTGGGAATTTAAATTTTTAGGGTCGTACCAAACACATTTTTGTTTCTTTTCTAATTCGGGATTATAAATTTTAGTCACCAAATGCGTTCTTTTCGTCATAAAAGCATTACGAGGAACAGAATAAGTAAATCATTCCTACTTAGAAAATGTTTTCGAGAACGGAATTATTATCAAATAGGCCCTTAATCTTTTTATTTCTTGGATCTTGAAGACGGATAAACGTGTCATCAGCTGCAATGGGTTACATTTTTAGCTCGAGGCGCATTTGTTCAAAGTGTCGCAATCTGTTTCCCCATATCAGCTATTAAATACTAACAATAATCATCAGGTACTCTTTCTATTTGTCAATTTACACTTTTTGCTTGATTGTAGAGAACATTTGCACCACATAGTTAGAAGAAATTCGTGATATGATGTGGTCAAATAACGTATGATTGGAATTACTTACGTGTGGCATATCAAATGAATCAATTTTGAAGCAATTTAAAGTCTTCTAGAGGAAGTTGTTTTCAAAGTAGGGAAAATTAACAAAAAGTCCTAAACATATAATTGCAACGGTTCAGTCATAAATTTTTTTACCAATTCAGTCCTAAACCGTTTTGCGTTAGTGCCAATTTAGTCTATTCGGCCAATTTTGATCGAAAATTATTAATGTGGATGTTGGCCATCCGGTCAATTTAAAATTGCTAGTGAGATATTGCATTATCATTTTGTAGATACAAATGCTGAAGTCCTGATGCTTTTCTAGCTAGTTTTTAAAATGTTTTTATTTTAATTTAATTTATTTTTTAGTTTTCTCTTATTTTTAGTTTTTTTAATATTAGGTGAAATTTTTTTTTATTGATTTTTGACTTTTTTTATTGCTGACTAAGATCCTCCGGCCGAGTTATGTAGACACCACGTAAGATTTCTGGCGCATGCTCATCGCAGTTGGCACTCAAATAATTGTTTTGCAAAAAAAAATTAGTACTTAAGTGATTCAAAAAAATATTTATATAAAAGTGAAGCCTTGTATACAAATATTGGCACTTGAAGTGTCTTTTCGCCGCTACAAAACTATTCCAGATCACTAATTGAAGTCGAATCAGCGACAATTTTCACGCAAACCTCAACTGGACTCCTTCGCCTCTATCATGTACGAAATATATCCGAAAACAAAGCATGAGGTCCTACCTGAACGAGATTCTATTGTGAATACGATTGGTTGTTGAACTTGCGAGAGAAAGTCCTCGACGTGACGACCGGGGCCGGCGAGTAAGTCTTGAGCTAGCTCGAGTACTTCACGCTCACTAGTTCAGAAACACGGTTGAACATAATCTAACTTCGCCACTTCATCGAACAACTTCTGCACAAACTCGATTCCTCCTCCACAACGCCCGACCAATGGCGATAACATGTGGAAGACAGCGACGAAGAAAAACAAAATGAGACGGAAACTTAAAGGGCAGGCAAGAATGAACCGAAGTCATTCTTGGAATTTTATTGAATACAAAACGACCGGGAATGTGTGGCTCTTGGTTGACGGATTTCATCGTGAGGCCGGCTATCGGAATCGAGCTGGAGAGAGAAAGCCTGAATTGCGATCGGTGACGGAAATTCGACGGATTCCTACTATGTTTCCCTAACGAAATGATCAAAATGCCCTGCTTTAAAATGAAAAAAAAAATGTACCCCTTGTTATTCCTACCTGAAAATTCAAGAGATATGGGAAAATCGGTTTTGGGCATATAGAATAAAAAAAATTCGATCGCACTAGCCGTGGCCTCAAGAGAATTTTATTAAATTTTATATATCTTAGTTTTTATTTATTTTTCTAAAATTTTCAAAACTTATGTTATCGGCGAAATTCAAGTGTCATAGGAGATCTGTCAAAAATTTGTGACACCAAAATGAGTATGATACGAAAATTACGAATAAAAGATCAAACTTCTTCACGGAGACCAAAAGCAACTGCCGTAAAAACTCAAACAAAAGCGTCCGCCAATTTCAATGATTTGGCAGTACAGAAGATGCCCAATAAGTTATCTTGACCTCTTTTTCTGTTTTTGTCTTTTTTGTTTTGGTTTAACCTTTTTCCTGCTTCTTGCCCACGTTTAGAGTGCGCATGCTAGAGATGGCCGGTTCACCGGAACCGCCGGTTCCGGGCGGTTCCAGGCCGATTCCGGTTTCGTTTTTTAAATTTAATTTTTAAATTAATAAATAATAAAATAAACATAATAAATTATAAATTATAATCAAATTGTACATTGTAATAAAATTTAGGGAAAAAAAGAGAAAGAAGGAATGGGCTTGAACTTAATGAATTATCATTAAGAGCGCCTATATATCTTCTTGGGGATAGAAGAATCAAAGCCCATGTAGTTCTTTTACCTTTGATAACCCCAACTTATCTCATCGTCAATCGTCGCTACCGTTGTGGTACCGTGTCGGTGGTATCTCCACAATCCTCGCTAAAGAATTCGTGTTCTCGATCCAATTCTTGGTGTCGAAATCGGCTTTCGTCAATCGTCGACACAAGCTTGAGCTTCCATGGACTCGGACTTAATCTTGAACGGCGAGAGTCCAAAACTAATCCTCTAGCGCTAAATGCTTGTTCAACCGCAATTTGAAGATGTGGTTGCTAATATCGCGAGCGATGAGGGCGAGCACTGGGTAGTCGGTTGAGTGTTCGCCACCACTCCAGGGATTTGAAAATGAATACTATTTTCTGTATCACGAAACTCAAATTGAGTGGTGAAATATTTTTCTATTTCATAAATACTATTTGTTGCCCCTTTTTTTTTTTTTTTTGTCTACTCTTGAGCATATCATAACCTCTACCAAGTGAATTATCGGTTTCGTTTCCTGAGGCAGTAGATGATAAAGATCCACCATCATTTAAACCATATCTATTACAAAATTCTCCATGTAATGCTACTATAGATTTTCTAACCTCTCTTTGTACAATTGAAACATCTATTATATCTTCCAAATGTAAACAATCATAATAATACACATTCAAATAATCTAGTAAACCATCTAATTTAATATGTGGATAAAAAACAATACTAACTAAATAGACAAGAGGAATTTTGAAATAATAATGCAACCATTTTTCTCGCATTTTGAAATAGTTTGTGCTAATTCATTATCTTTTTCATATACATTAAAAACACTACCAATATTAACACATTTTATTAAAAATAAATGCGTAGTAGGATAATAAATACCGGATAAAACATTAGTAGCATCATTAAAAATTTTCAAAAAATCTAAAATTTTTTTGCAAACGTCCCAATGTTGCGGAAGTAAAGTAATTTCCGGAATATTTTGCGACATAAACGTACATAATAAATCTTTGTAATCAAAAGTTTGACGAAGCAACTCATATGTAGAATTCCAACGAGTTGGAATATCTTTTGAAACCTTTTGCCCTTCTCCTATGTTATTTACAAAATTTTCCCATGCTTTCATAAAATGGGCACGACTCCATAAATATTTAATTGCGCCCCTTTATTGGGGCGGAGAAGACTTCGAGAGTTCGTAAACCATCTTGTACACATAAATTTAAAACATGGCAAGCACATCTAATGTGAAAAAATTGTCCCCCAAAAGAGAGTTTGCAAATATTTTCTAATTCGGGAATGGAAGCGATATTTCATGTTGCATTATCAAAACCAATTGAAAAAACTTTATTTATCAAATAATATTCTTCTAAAACTTGTTTAATTATTCTATAAATATTATGAGTCGAATGCTTTTCATCAAAAACTCGAAATGCAAGAAGTCTTTTTTGAATGGTCCAATCATCACCTATCCAATGACACGTAACACCCATATAAGAATGAATTTGCCAAGGATCACTCCAAATATCACTACCTAAATGCACACGTTCATTGAATTCGCAAAAATTTTGCTAAAGTTTTTTTTTTATAAAGATGCAAAAGTTCGCGTTTAAGAGTACTTTTGGGAATAGTTAGTGCTTGGAACCAACGCAATATTTATCAAATATTTCATATTAAAATTTTCACCAGTAGTAAATGGAGCATGATCAAGGGCAACATATTCAGCTAATGTTTGTTTATAAAGTGCATCGGTGTAACGGAATAAATGATGAGTATTAGGATTGGCGTACCGGAAATTTGTTGTTGTCTAGTGTCGATTCCGCTTGCGTTGGATGTTTTTTGTCGGATGCCGACGGAATGTTCCATAGCCGTCTCCTTTGCTAAATTTATATGTTTGAGAACAATATTTACAATTTACATTATACTTACCTTCGCTTTCGTCATATACCTTGTCGAAATGCTGCCACAAATCGGATGTACTCTCTCGGCCTTTCCGTTCGGGCTCATTTGCCGTTCTTAGGCACCGGTAAGGCGGATGAAGACTTTCTTGTGTTGGGACGTGCTCGACGTTCGAAATGGGAACAACGTTGATATTGTCGTCATCGTCTTCCCAACATGCATACTCACGAGGATCACATCCGAGGAATAGGATATTCGGAATCTCCCATCGTCATCTTACCCTTTTCGGTATTTCTGCTTCCACTTGCCATTTTTGAGAAAATTGAGCGGGATTCGGAGAATTGAGAATTTGAGAGAATGTGAGAGAATTTGAGAGAATTGTTGAGAGGATTTGTGAGAAAAATGAAAGAGGAAGGATATGTATTTATAGAAAAAAATTATGAATTTTTTTATAGTATTAAAGCAACGGCCAAAATGACCGTTGCGGGCTGCAAAGCAATGCACTGTAGGCCCTGCAGCCGGCCAAAGGCTCTTTCGGGCCGGGCCGAGGGCCCCTCCCAAGGGGCCCCCTTATTTTATTTATTTTATTTAGGGTCGGTTCCAATTTTTCCCAAACCGGAACCGCCGCCGGTTCCGATTTTGATTTGGGCCCGTGGGTCCGGTCAACGGCCTGTTCGGGCCGGTCAACGGGCCGGTTCCGATCGGTTCGGGCCCACGGGCCCAAATGGCCATATCTAGCGCATGCTAATACTTCGATTTCTACTTCAAAAGTGCTTTTGAGGAGAAATCCATTTGGTAATATAACTTCTCAAATAAAAATCCATTTGATAAAAACTTTACCCTCCGAAAAAAATTTCTACTTCTGAAGGTTATTTTTTTCCCAATTTGAGAAGTTAAAAAACGTTGCTTCTCAACTCAAGAATTACTTCTTGGACAAAAAAAAAAAAAATCACAAAGTACTTCTTGCCTCACCTTCTTTTCATTAAGCCCTCACTCTCTTTTCGACTACGTCGACAACCGACCCCCGCCGCCGACAACCACGGACCACCGCCATCACAACCGCCCTCGACCACCGCTCATTGCCCCCCGCTACCACCGCCAACCTGTCGACATCGCTCTTCACCACCGCCCATCGGCCGTGACCGCCGACCACCGCCCTCCGCTAGCTGCCGAAGTAAAAAATAAAAAATATATTTTTTGTTTTTAAAAAAGTAAAGAATATTTTTTAATAATAAAAATTATTTTTAAAGAAATTTAAAAAGTTTGAAATTGAAGTAAAATTTTTTCGGTCGCCAATAATAATTTTTTATAGAAGATTTTGTGTTGATAATGTTTTAGAAGTAGAAATTTTTCATCGTTATCAAATGAATTTCTATGATCGAAATCAACTTTCGGAGCGAGAAATAAAAAAATCAACTTATGCTTTACGTCGAAGTAGAAAAATCAATTTTTGACCGGAAGTTGATTTCCCAAGTAGAAGTGATACCATGCGTGCCCTTAGCCTCTCTTACGGAGGAGTCGAGAACGTGGCACCGAAGGCTTGGAGACTAGGATCTAGATCTAACTTTTGCTCCTTTTAGAGTTTTCGGTTACGTTCCTCTTTCGAATAAAACTCATGTTGTACATTTTTGATGGGCCGTATTGGTGGGCTCATTTTCTATGGAAGATGATGATGATCCCCCTCCCGGCTCGATGCCTTTCTCGCACGCATCCCCACGATTGACAGAGCGAAAAGGAAATGTTTCCACTGACGATCTGCCGGGGACTATATAATCTTAACCGTAGATCCACAAACCATCATTGTGAGTTTTACATAAAACACTCATTGATTGAAAGATCGTGTAGTAAAAAATAACTAATAAGTCTTATCGGTTGTTAGGTTAGCGAGCTTTTTTAGAGCGAAAATATTGTCCGCCTTAGAAGCGAATTCCAGCATAAAGAGGTGGTGACCCTACGAAGAAGGCTGTGCCTGAACCCTTAGCTTGAGGGTACCCAACTAAGTGAAACCTCGTAAATCGTAGACAAGACGGGGCGGTGCCCGAACGCTGTCAAGTTACATTGTTCGGGTGCAAATTGCCCTTTGCTCAACTATTTATGCGACTACATGCATACATGCATTATAATTCTTCGAAATTATCTAAAAAACTTTGGTAATTCGAGTTTCTCTTTATGGTGCTGGAGAAAAAAGTTAAGATTAACGTCACATTAAAAATTGAATAGAATCTACACGTATGTGAAAAGGATTTCCATTGTCTCTATTGTATGCACCTTGACCAATATTAACACTCTATTTGTTTTGCGAAAAATATGATATTATTTGAAAAATATTTTTTGGAAAGTCATTTTTCAAGAAAATAATCATATTTTCTGGTGTTTGTTGAGACTTAAAAAAACGAATTGGCAAGCAATTTCCGTCATTTGGCAAGGAATTGATTTTCCTAGAAAAATTATTAAATAATTCAAATTCTTAAATTATTTTATTTTTTCGAATGAAAATTTAAATTATTTTATTTTTAATTACTTTCTTTAATTTTTTTCCTCTTCTTTTTCTTTTCTTCTTTCTTCTTTAATTTCTTCCTCAGTGGTCACGGCGACCGGCCACAAGCAAGGCTTACCTTGCTCGGATCGGCAAGGGAGCCCGGCCGGCCCAAATCTGGTGAGGCTCGGCATCGCTTGAGGCTGGCAATGCTGAGGCTTCACTTGGGCTAGAGAGGCAAGCCTCGCTTGCTTGAGGCTGAGCCAAATCCACGACGGCCGAGGCTTCGTTCAAGCCGGTGAGGTTAAGGCTCGCCTATAGCCAGCAATCGATTGACATAGAAATTAAAGAAGAAAGAAGAGAAAAAAATTAAAAAAAGTAATTAAAAAATTTTTATTCAAAAAAATAAAAATATATAATTTTTGAAATTTTGAAAAAATAAATAAAAATGAAAAGAAAGTAACAAAATAATAAAAAAAAAGATTTAAAAGAAGGGAGGGAGGAAAGATGAGGAAAATATTTTCCTTTTCTTAAAAAGGGAAAAATATTTTCTCCACTTTTAAATGAGCTTTTTCCATATGAGGAACACGTTTTTCCGTGCTAGCTTAGTTTTTGTCCTCGAACTCCAAAAAATTGAAAAATATTTTTCGAAAAGTTGTTTCCGTCGAATGAACGTTTTTGGAGTAAGTGAATCATTTTATTCTCTCTCCAGATATTCTCTCTTCCTCATCATGACGCCGGTTTGGAGGTTGTATGTCATTGTCATAGCACTGAACACTCTTTCATCCACAAAAACGTTCTGTCCTTCTTAGGTTTTGAGATTGTTCATAAATGCATGTATCTCAAGGTTATTGATTATTAGGATTCGACGTACAACTATAACGAAATAAAGTGTGAAACAAGAAAAAAAATCGATACAAAATTTTATCTGGTTTACTCATAAGTTAAGGTTACATCCAAGTAGATAATTTCATTATAAGTAGCCTTTTACACCTCTTGTTACATCACTCAATTACAATATCAATCGGGACAGAGAGTATGAACCATACTTCAACATTGACGAAACTTATAACTGCAAAATCACACAAGAGTCCATAGAAGCTATTGCTGAAGATTTCGACCATTGCCGCTTCGAATACTCCTGCTAATGTGTTTGAGACTGGGAAGTACATAAACCGTGCTTCTAATAGTAGGCACGTCGTCACCGTCCAATGTCGCCAATTCGCCTTGGAAGACTCTTCTAATCAGAGCTCCGGCTGAAGTTGCCGGATAATTCCCTGTCATGGTGCTCCTCCATGGTTATGCGATGAGCACCTACTACTACTTGCAGCTCATCCAACATGTTTCCTCTCATGGCTTGATCGGGGTGGTTCCTCAGGTAGATCTCTCTCCCTCCCTACAGTCGCCTGATGGACAGAGCCAACAATAGTACACAACTGTATTAGAATTCATGTTTTTTAAATGGGACTTAGCATGAGCCCCAATAGTTTTTTCACAAATGGTTGACGGAGTCCATTAGACTAGGAGCTTGTTTACTGGTGGCACTGCCAAGGCTGAGGTAACTCAAGCCTGCATGACCTCGGATCAAGGTTGTCCTCGGTGGTTCAACCTCAAATCGAGGTTGCCGCTAAGTGGCGACCCTGATCTGCCGTTGCCGACAACCATGCTCTATGGCCGCCGACCCTGTCTTGGTTGCCCAACTTTCAACATGGAGGGGAGAGGGGGTTGAGGCCAAGAACGATGGGGTCAGGTTGAGACTCAGACAGCGAGGATGGTCCCATAGCCATAGTCACGTTTAAAAGATGCCATTTTTTTGTCCACAAAATCCTTCAGGGTCCTTCCTTAGGATTGAGACTCTATTTAAATGCATGCATCATAAGGCCAAACTTATCACTACAAATTCACAGACGAATTATTGAAGCTATTACTGTAGATTTCGATGACTATGGCCGCTTCGACTACGACTACCGACGTGTTTCAGCCTGGGAAGTACAAGACTGTGCTCATAACAGTAGACACATCGTCTTCCAATCTCGCTAATCCGCCTCCGAAGCCTCTTCTAATTGGGGCTCCGACTGAAGTTGCCGAAGAATTCCCTGTGATGGTGCTCCTCCATGGTTATGTGATGGAAACTTCCTTCTATTCGCAGCTCATCCAACATGTTTCTTCTCATGGCTTTATCGTGGTCGCTCCTCAGGTAGATTCTCTTCTCTCCCAACATGTGATAGCGAGCATTAAAATTAAAGGTTTTTACAGCGTAATTGTCCCATTGAACATTTGTGACTTAACTAATCAAGTAAATCCTTCCTTAGGTAGCGCGTTAAATGATTTTTTTACATAACATAATTAATTACATTATGTGTAATTAGAAGTTATCGAACTCACTTAATGATATAAAGAGCAGGAGAGTCTACTTTCACTGCGTCAAACCGACATAGTATTTAACTACATCTGTGTCCTCATGCAGTATATTCTATATCCATTCCACCGTTCATGGGGAAATTATCAAAAACATTATAAACCTATTGCAATTGTATCAATTTAGTCACAAATCTTTTTTGCCGATTCAATTTTAAACCTTTTGCAATTGTGGTATTTCAGTTCATCCGACGAATTTTGGCTAGCCGGAGCTAACGTGGACACGGCCAACCGACAACCCAATATTTTAATATATATATATATATTTTTTTTCTTTTCTCTTGATTTTTTCTTCTCTCCTTCCCTCCCCTCTCCACCTCCCGCCGGTTGCCATAGTCCGGCGATCGGCCGGAGGGGCGGTCGGAGAGGCCGACTAGCCTTGCCACGGCAGGGGTCGACCTCGCAGTCGCTCGGCGAGGCAGTGACGGCGAGCTCGAAGCTCGCCACAGCCGGGTGAGGCTCGACCTCGCAAGCCCGGATCCGGGCCGGCGGGTCGAGCCTCGCTCGGCTCGTGGCGGGGCTCGACCTCGTCGTCGCCGCCTCGCCCGGCGACGACGAGGTCAACCGTTGCCCTGGCCGGGCAAGGTTGCGCTAAGCCATGGTCGGGCGAGGCTCGACCTCACCGGCCCAGATCTAGGCTCGCGAGGTCGAACCTCGCCCGGCCATGGTGGGGCTCGACCTTGCCGTCGCTGCCTCGCACCGTAACGGCGAGGTCGACCCCCGCCGTGCGATCGAGTCGGCCTCTCCAGCCGTCCATCTATCTGGTTGCCGGATTATGGCAATCGACTAGAGGTGGGGAGGGGAGGGGGGGGGAAAAAAGATAAAAAGATATAAAAAATCATATAATTTTTAAAAATATTAAAATATTGGGTCGCGGTCGGTCGCCGGCGTCCACGTTAGCACTGGCGGCCAAAATTCGTCTTGATTGACCGAATTGATACAATTGCAAAAGGTTTAAGACTCGAATCGAAAAAAAAAGATTTAATATTGAATTGGCACAATTGCAATAGATTTAAGATTTTTTTGGTAATTTTCCCTTCATCCAACTGAATAAGATTTTTCATTACTCGTGACTAAATACGTTGGCAGTTAGATTTTTGGATACCAAGGAAAGAAGGAAAATGCTAGACTTATTAAACTCAGTTTACAAAATTGGTATACTAAGTAATGTGCCAAATTATGGAACTACATCATGATTTATTGAAAACTAACGTGATGGTAAGTTGTCAACCATTAAATTTTCATTTCGACCAAAAAAAAAAACAATGAAATTTTCATGATTAAGGATTGTATTAATCATAATATAACGATTGTATTAATGTCTACAAAGACCATATTATGTGCTCAACTCTCAAGCATAATCATAAATCGATCATTAGAAAGTTAACAGCTGTTTGATACTCATAAAATCAATGTTTATGAAAAGCAATCTATACTTTCAGAAAGATAAAAAGGAGAAAGAAAATTTTATAGGTGGCTGTTAGAGGTGAGCAAAAGGAAATGACCGGATCGGCCGGTTCGGTCCGGTTTCGATTCCATTATGGAGCCGATGATTTTCAGTTCGGTTTCCCGGTTTCAAGAGTGGAACTACCCACCCGAATCTCCCGGACCGAATCGTGTAATGATTCCGACCCAAAAAAAAAATAAAATAAGAAAAGGAAACCATGCAAAGATGGTTGACTAAGTAAGCGCGGTCATGCTCACATAATTTTGGAAGCCTCTTTTGAAGCAGTTTGATATTTTTGCAAGTAAGGAGAAGTGGCATCCAGCCTTGCCTTTTGATAATATTGTTGTGATGCAAAAAGGGTGCCTACTTTAACTGCAGCAGAATATGAAAAATGTGTGAATATTTATTTCAATCACATATGATTGGTTCCATTGGACCTCCAGAGAACATGACCGGACATGTCTTACCTATTCGGTCAGTTATGTCTGGTTCGGTTCCAGGCACCTTTGGTCCGGTCTTCAATTCTGGAAATTGGAAAGCTGTTCCCTCCAGAATGGTTTTCAATTTTGAGGTGAGAACTGGACTGCTCGGGAACCGAACACTCCTACCCGTAATTAAAGCTAATCACATGGATCGATGGCCTCATCATGGCAGTTAGGCCCCGCTATGCCTGCATAGGTCCAAGTACAAAATGAGTAAAGCCTAGACAAGCTCTTCCTTGTTTGAAAGTGTCTTGTGCAGTGTAGTGGAGTCGCTCAAGTTCAAGTCAGTAACGGGTGAAAATTTTAGACAGAAGGACACCAGAATTATCAAATTTTATTTACAATGCTCACTTTGGTGCAAAAATATTTTTTAATTACTTAAATGTCAGTTTTTTTGAAAAACAATTATTTTCGTACCGACTCCGGTGAGCCTTAGCAAAAATCTTACGTGACAATTTTTTTATTTTAGTTAATAACCTAATCTACGTGGTTCTTAAATTGGAAGATCCTAATCAACAATAAAAAAGCTAAAAGTTAACCAAATTCATTTTTGGTTGGTCTGTGTTACTAAGCTTAAGATGATATATATATATATATATATATTATATATATATATATATATATATATATAAAGAACATTTAGAAAGAGTTTAAAAATATAAAAAGAAACAAGATATTATTTAAAAGCTGGAAACCATAAAAAAGGAAATAAATGATCTAATATCAAATGAGCTGATATGGTGTTAGGGCACATGAAATAGCCATCACTCATGAGCCATGACTGTGTAGTAGTTTTTTTTTTTTTTGTCAAAAGAGTACATATTAGTTAACGGGTCAATTTGATCCACATTCATACGTAACTTATGCCGATCACAATTCACTCATTTGTCACGTACACATGACCCACATCTAGATCAGAAAAGAGTATTCAGTATTCATGAAGTTAATGATGTAACGTGTTGCCCAATTAATCAGGATTCTTTATTTGCTACGAATGTCGTCGTAAATGACGTAATGTGCATTCACATCTGAATTTTAATCTATCTCATCAGGATAGAAATCAAAGGGCCCATAATCTTTCGACTTAATCTAATGTATTTGACACATTAAGACAAGTTTCTGATCTTCAACAGCTTTACACCTGTTCGGGGCCCGACAGCACCAATGAGATCAACGCCGCAGCGGCGACCGCGAACTGGCTGTCCCAAGGCCTCGCCGCAGTCCTCCCACCTCAGGTCCGCTCAAACCTCACCAAGCTTGCCCTTGCCGGCCACAGCCGCGGAGGCAAGGACGCCTTCGCGCTTGCCCTAGGCAAATCATCAACCCCACTCACCCTGCCCTTCACGGCCTTGCTCGGGATCGATCCTGTCGACGGCATGGGCACGTGCTGCGGAAACTGCCAGACCCGACCACCCGTCCTCACCTACGTCGCGCAGTCCTTCGACCTGAAAATGCCCGTGATGGTCGTTGGGTCGGGCCTGGGCGAGGACAAGAAGTACGGCGTGCTCCCGGCGTGTGCGCCGAAGGGGTTGAACCACGTGGACTTCTTCGAGGAGTGCCGACCGCCTGCCTGTCACATTGTCGCTAAACATTACGGCCACATGGACATGCTGGATGATGAGACGAAGGGGCTGGCCACGCGCGTGTGCCAGAGCGGGAGCTCGAGAGAGCCCATGAGGAGGCTCGTGGGAGGGGTGGCCGTCGCGTTCTTGAGGGCCTATATGGAGAGTGACGATCGGGACTTGATGGCTCTCAAGGACACGCCCGACATTGCTCCTGTGGAGATCACAGTTGAGTTCCGCTTGTGAAGTTTTGCTGGTCAGTGATTTTTTTTTATTTTTATTTTAAAAAAACTGTGCCTCGATGTGTTTTATCGTTTTAAAGTTGTACAAGCTATCAACAATTTGTGTGGCATCATATTGTTTCTGCATGATTTGTGAAGGAATATGAATTGTTCGATCCAAAATGAACAATTGAGATTTTGGAGAGTTGGTTCGTAATTTGGAGGTGGGGTCACTCTTTGATGAACCAAGTGCAGTGTCAAGCAAAGCAACCATAACGTAATAGTGTTCGGAGGATGGTAAAATTAATGGTCTGTTTTGGGTCGTAAAACAAATAACTATACGGTAGGTCCACTCATTAATGAATTTGTTGCACAACACACTGTTATACTCACGGTTACTCAAGAACGGTAGTGCTAGCAAAGCCCAAAAAATATAAAGATAATTAGACCACAAAGTACCTAAAATCTTTGTCTGTTGTACAATCAAATACCTAATTTTTATAATATTCAATCGAGGTTTCACAACGTTTAGAATTGTGGTCAATGGTATGCCTCCACCAAATTGAATGTTATGTCACTTGGTTTTTTGTGGGGACATGAACCTCCACGTATTTTTTTTGCCATATAAGCAAAAATAACCTTTCCTTCGTACTTTTGTCATTTGTTTTTTTTTTTGGTTCTTCTTCTTTTCTTCGTTGAAGCGCTGCTCTCTTCATGGGTCTTAATCTGCAAACTGAAGCCTGCAATGGTGTGAATGGAGCTTAAAGAGCAGCCATGGCTGTCGAGGGGGAGAGAGAGAGAGATGTGGAAGGCAACGGGCCTCACAATCATTAATTTTCGCCGACCTGGGCAATACTTTTCCACATAAGTGTCCATGTCGACATAACTAAGGTAGACAGCGCCACATCACGGGGAAAAAAATGAGGAAGAAAAAAGGGTGAAGGGGTTGAAACAAAAACAAAAACAAAAGAAAGAAAAGAGGAGAGACAGAGGCTGGCGGAAGTGGTGGGTTTTGCCTGCGAAAGAAGAAAACAAGAACAGGGGAGAGAGAGAGAGAGAGAGAGAGAGAGAGAAGAGGATTTGGTGATTTAAAACAAGAACAGATAAAAATAAGAGAAGCAGAGGATCTGTCTGAGGGAAGTAAAAGGAGCGGGAAAAAGAACCAGATTCATCGGGCATTAGATTCAGGGATTCGGAGACGAGTGAGAGCTCGAATCGGCATGTCGAAACTCGGATTTTCACCGCCGTGACGAATCAAAACTCTAATCTCTGACCATTTCGATTTCTCATCGGTCATCTTTCGCTTCCTCGTCGATAATCTGTTCGGCAAATTTACCTCGAGAAGCGAGCATTTTGGAGTCCTTGATTAGGACGGGGACTATGCTAGATTTACATCTTCAAATTCGAGACTGCAGTATGGTTAATAATCACATGTTTATATTAGTTAGGGATTCGTCGTATAGAACATTGCATCTTGAATATTCGCATTTTGAGAAGTTTGATATTTGGTCTGATATTGCTCTTAGGATTAGGATTTGGGAATTAATGTTTTGCAACAGAAACTTGCTATGTATAATCTATATTTTTTGATGATAAACAATCCAGAAAACATACTGCACTGTATTTGATTGATTTTATTAAAATAACTAAATATATTTAAGGACTTGGATTAAATATAGTCGTATCCATATCCATAGTGATCATTCTGTATTGCACGACACTTTAGAATGCTTTATTTAGTACATTCTTCCTTGACTTGTTCCGAAACGGCTGCAATCCTAGAGTGATCGTGAACCAAACTATTAACAATAGCTATTTCTATCAAATATGCATCGAAACGTTTCAAAAACAAGCGATCTTTATCAAGATAAATTTCACAAAAAAAAAAAAAAGTTGAAATAATTAAAAAAAAAAAAAAAAAAAAAAAAATGAATCGCAATGACGAATCATTCAAATTTTTTATGCTGCGTGGTAAATGGTATTGAACTTGGATTCACTTTTAGTAACAGACACTATTGTCATGGTGAATGGTCGGACTTTGGCCAAACTTCCGTGCCAATATGTTTATATTTGATCACAAAATGGTTGGTATCGTTTAAAAAATATTGCATAGTTTTTTGACTTCCGTGTATCAGGCATTTATGGCCCGGAATCTCATTGGCAATTTTGGTTAGTACCATAATTAAATACGAAAAGAAATTTACCTGGCGAAAATGAAACCCATGGCAACGAAATTTGCTTTCGTGGTGATAAAGAGGACATTTATAACAAGATTGATTTCACGGCCCATTGTTCGTGACAATAGCGACAAAAGAGCCACTTTACGGTGATCGAGTGAACGCCGCATCTGAAAGCCGTCATATTTATGGTGTTCTTATCTTTTAAAGTTTCACCATTTGGGAGTTTAACAATCCAGAATGAACCCAGTAATCGAAAATGCAATCTAATCCGAATTGTCAGCTTAACCAAGAGAATTCCTGCAAAGGAATGTTGTCAAGGTATGGACTGGGCATTTGAATACAAGAAAGATCTAACTTTAATTTTGACTGCACAATCAATTTGAATATTGAACTGAACATGTTAAAAGGAACCAATTCACAAAAAGAATATTCATTATAGTTTTTTTTTTTGGGGGTGGGCATGGCCTCCAACATAGTTACTGAATGCAATTCTGTACTTTGAGCTGCAAATACGATTAATTTTTGTTGATCATGAAAATATTATATTAATCAATTCTCCTAAACAGTGCCAAACAACTAAAATGGGGAAAATATCTTCGCACAACTAATCGGAGATTAACTAAGCCACGTTTTGCGTTTCGTAACGGATCTTGCAAATAAATCGATGCAAAATCACCAGAGAAATAAACAAGAAATAATATGGATACTGAGAGATTTACGTGGTTCGGTCCGAATATCGATACCTACATCCACGGAGAGAGTCGGCAAAGAAACAATCCACTATAATCGAAGAATCAGTGTTACAACTGCTCACACGCTCGATTGGTCCCCACACCTAGATTACACCCAAACCCAGAATATCTACAAATAAAGCAACTCAACCGGATGTAAAACTCTCGGCACAAACCTAGGTCCAAATGTGTCCGTGAGGCCGACAGAGAACTTCTCTACTAGTCTCTGTTTATCCTTCAAGTCGCAGTCTGGAGGTCTCACCTATACACCCACGGACTCTCGACCTTTTTCCCCCTGAAAATGAACATATGTGCGACCACTTATTTTGTCTTGTAGTGCAAAAGTTTCCAAGATCAAAACTTGGAGTCACATACGCAACAAAGCACTCGTGGATAATTACGAAGAACCTCCCCACAAGAAAAGAAACTAATCTGATTTGGGTAGGGGCATACCAGATTTTGAACAAATCAAAATCTTATAACGGATTGGATTCCATGATAAGGCTCCATCTCGAGACATTAATTCAACAATACCTTCTCATGATCCTCAAAATTCCCATGGAAAGGCGCCACGATGCCTTGAGAAACCGTCCAGAGCTCATCCACGCTTCCGGCTAGTAGATGCTCATCATGACTAACCTGCAAATCAAGCCAAAAAAGACCGGTGTTAGCTGTGGAGACAAGCCATCAATGGTCAAATTGAAGTGTTTTGGCAAGAAAATCAATCTCACCATTAGAATTCCTCCTTGGAACTAGACCAGATATTATGTGAGCGCCTCAACCGCGTCCAAATCCTACAGTTGGGGATAGTAAAAAACGCAAAATCATACACACCTATCCTTAGGTGACAAACTATCCATCTATAAAGATGACACTTTAGTAGCCACTGGTCAATTATAGTGCACTTAAAGTCCGCATTTATAAACAAAGAGATTCCCAAATTAATTATCTGCAAAGCCCATGCCCATGGGCACAGATATCGGAACTACTTGGTAATGTAGACTACTGTGATCCAAAAACACTGATCAAGCTAACATAACTATTCTATCCCAATAATCTGCAAGTCGGAACAATTACATTGGTTTCTATTTTATTATAAGTTGGACGTATGATGACAGAGGCTCCCTGTAGCTGTGATCACTGATTGGTTCTACTGTATTTTCAATATAAAGACCAGATTCCAATGAGTCTAACTAGTGCAAGAAAATAACAAGCTAACCGAAAAGCAATCTAAGTCATAAGGTAGAAAAAAATGAGTAAAACTTACCAGATGATCGAATATATCGGTTGAAGCACAAGATTTCCAGGTAGACCAAAGGAACACAAGTGAGCTTGAAGCTTCTATTCCGGAACTCCCTACAAAAAGAGGAAATAATACTCCGCGGTAGAGTAAATGCTGATGCTTTAAAGAACTTAATATATGTGGCCCCGGAGGTCACTGCGAACAAGGCAAACAAAGAGGCAGGTAGCACATCATTACAATTTCAACCAAACAAGCATAATAATATTGGCTAAAAATTTCTAGCAAGCTGTAAGCAATAGTTCAAAACTCTCCAGAGATCAAGACCCAACCAGAAGATGATTCATGGAATATCAATGCTGTAATGAATTGGAGTTGTATTGACAGGTTGGAGCCATGAGCTGCCCCAGAATTTTATCCCAGATAGTCTGATTAATACTACGTAGGATCATCATCAACAAAAAGAAGGTTCTTGATTCTTAAGAGAACCATAAACAAAAAAAGGGTGCATCCCTTTTCTTCACAATCACATCACAGCTTCCACAAAACTAATCTTTCACCTTCAGTGACTGGTTTTTTGGGGAATTTATGGGAAACATCTCCATGGGAGAAAATCAGTTTGTATCACGCGTCGAACTGAGGAAGAAGAATCGAAACAGATGCCTTCAAAACCAAAAACTTACCCCAACCCTAGAAAACTGTCTGTACATGGAAGAATCGATTTACTGGATGTGAACGTAATCAATCACAATGCTCGGGATGTGTTGGATGAGGGGCCATCAGTCACCAGTGAGTTTTGAGCATCCATCTTCCAGAACCCACAATTGGTAGAGGGAGGGAGGCCATCCTCTGGCAAGTACCTCAACTTGGGGCAATCTATAAAACATAAATATTGGAGAGAGGAGAGATGGTTTGGAAGACCGCTTGATAGTCTTTCTACCTTCCTCATATTTCTCAAATCAAGGGAGGTTCGAGAAGAAGGGAAGAGACCACTCCACGCATCCTCGTCATCGTCCTCCAAAGGAAACCACACCTTCTCTCCCTCCCCTCCCATGCTCCTTCCATCAATTAGCAGACACTGGAGGTATGTGAGGAGGGGTAAACCCCATTCTCTCACTGGCTGCTTCACATTCTCACAACCTTCAATTGAAAGGACCCGCAAATTGGGAGGGAAACCTGCTTCACATTTTTGTTGACCATCACAATATTTCACATATAATTGTCCTACACAGTGCCAAACAACGAAAATGGGAGAAAAATGTTTCCAAAAAGCTGACTTCTCATAAACTAGACCCTCAGTTGCCTCTGAAGCTATTGGCAAATGATACTGCATACTCGACGTCAAAAAACTTGCTCATCCTTCCACAGGCCCTAATCAAGTGTAAATGACATACGAGGGCTGCTGTAACTGTGAGTACGTTCTATGTATCAGCAGCAATCCTCTCTCTGCGTCCTTTTTGGCTTTCTCTGTGTAGCTAAGCCTCATTTTCAGTTTTGCAAGGTAACGTGACCCCGGTGAACCACTCTATGCTGATGACAAGAACTAAGCTCACCCGACTCTACGAGGACCGAAGTATCTTCTCACAATCCTGGAAACTCCCATGGAAAGGTGCCACCTTGCCTTGAGAAACCACCTAGAGCTCGCCCACGCCTGCAGATGCTCATCGTGACTAACCTGCAAATTAATGTGAAAAGAGGGATATTAGCAGTGAATGATCCACCGTTGGTCAGAATGAAGTATTTTGGCAAGAAAATCAATCTCACCATCAGAATTTCTCCTTGGAAAAAGACAAGACGTTGAATGAGCGCCTCGACTGCATCTAAATCCTACAGTTGGGGACAGCAAAAAATGCAGAATCTTACTCATCTATCCTTAGACAAGAAACTAACTATTTACACAGATACCACTTTAGTAGTCACTGATCATTAAAGCAGAACTTGAAGTCCACATTCATTAAAAATAAAATAAAATAAAATAAAGGGTCCACATTAATTATGTGCGAAGCCCAATAATGCCTATAGGCACAGATATCAGAACTACTTGGTATTATAGATTACTGTAATACAAAAACAGTGATCAGGCTAGTATAACTGTTCCACTAAGTTAGATGTACAGTGACAAGAGGCTCCCTGCAGCGGTGATCACTGATTGGTTCTACTGTATTTTCAATGCAATGACCAGATTCCAATAAGTTCAATTAGTGCAAGAACTTACCAGAAGATTGGTGCAAAGTCTGGCCTTTGCTTGATAAGCCATCCAATCATCAGTCATTTTTCTCCTCACCGTAGCTGTGATCACTGATTGGTTCTACTGTATTTCAGGTTCGCAAAGTATGGCATATCAACTAGTGCAAAGCCCATAAGTTCAATTACTGACTAACTGAAAAGTAATCTAAGTCATAAGGTGGAGAAAAATATGACACATAACATCGAGACAGAATTACCCTTACCTCCACAGCAAAACTATGTGAGGTTTCTTGAAAGTTATCTTGACAAATGCAACTCTGCTTTTCTGACCACCTATTTATATGTTCAAAACACCATGTTATATGCGCAATAACATTCGAGAAGCCCCGGAGAAAGTACACAATGAACCATAGTTCATATTACAAATTAACTGACCTCTAATAGAGCTCCACGATGTCATACAAAAATTGCTTCCAACAAAAAATTTTACATATCCGACAGTAGCAGAGAGGGAGGAGATGTATCAGACAAAATATACAGTGGTTGAAACGCCAGATTTCCCGTCACACACCAAAGGAACCCAAGTGAGCTCGAAGCTTTTGCTCCAGAAGTCCCTGCAGGAAGAATGCCACATATTAAGGTATTTTCAGGTAAAATGACATAATGCATTACGAAATCATATTCCCCCATGGAGTAAATACAAACCGCTGATACTTTAAAGAAGTAAATAGATTAGGCCCAGAGTTCACTGCCGACAATACAAACAGAGAGGCAGGCAGCATATAGTGACAATCTCAACCAAACAAGCATAGGTACATTGGCTAAAAATTTCTAGCAAGCTGGAAGGTACACTTGCTAACCCACCAGAGATCAAGACCCAAACGGAAGGTGATTTATGGAATATCAATGCGGCCATGAGCTGTTCCAGAATTTTATGACAAGATCGACGGCTTCATATCTCAGATTCCACATAACTAATCATGTTCTTTTAGATTTTGAAGAGATTAGTCTCATCTAGATCATATTCAATAGACAAAAAAGATTAGAACATACCAGTGCACCAAATAAGATTAGAGGTATCGTTGCCAGAGAGATTGCGCCAATGCAGATGACAAAGGTATCTGCAAAACAACCAGAGTGAATGAGGTAGGGCACAAGAAAAAAGATGTTGGGAAGAGAAGAAAAGACAAACGCTGAAAGTGAAAACGCGGAGGAATATGATTCTGGGTGATAGTGCATTTTCGTTCACAATATGTTTGGGCATGAAGCAGAGTCGAAGATATATGTAGTGAATAATTGAATGTCAGTCTCCGACCTTCAGTCGGTGGTTTCTGGGAATTCTACGCGACACTTGTCCGTGGGAAAAAAAGTAAATAAATTCGTATTAGGTATTGAAGCGAAGAAGGAAGAGAAACGAAATTGATGCCTCCAAGAAGAAAACCGACTGGACATCGAAGAATGAAAGGCGAAAGAAGGAAAGCAGTTGGAAGCATTTTTACCTGAGCAAGAAGAAGCAGGCCACGGAGAACAAGGATCGGGCACGATCAATTTCAATTCATTGGATCCAAACGCCATCAATGTGGACGCGAGGGATGTGTTGGATGAGGGGCCAATAGTGGCCAGTGAGTTTTGAGCATCCTTCTTTCAGATTCTTCGAGCATCCACTTATCCACAATTGTTTGAGGGAGGGAGGGAGACCATCCTCTGGCAAGTACCTCAACTTCGGGCAATCTCCAACACACAATTGTGTGAGAGACGAGAGATGGTTACGAAGACCGCTTGATAGTCTTTCCACCTTCCTCATACTGTCGATGCGAAGAAAGGTTAGAGAGGAAGGGAAGAGAAGACTCCACGCATCCTCCGAAGAAGGAAAGCACACATTGTCTCCCTCCCCTCCACCCATGCTCCTTCTGTCAATCCACAGATCCTGGAGGAAGGTGAGGAGGGGCAAGCCCCATTCTCTCACAGCCTGCTTCACATTCTCGCACCCTCTAATGTCAAGGTCCCGCAAATTGGGAGGGAAACCTCCTTTGGGGAAGCATTCAATATTTGGGCAATTGAAAATCCATAGCGTGTGGAGGGAGGCTAGATGATGCCACTGATTTGGTAGACACTTTATCTTCGGACAATTAATAAGATAGAAATGCGAGAGGGTGAGGGGAAGGGGAGGAAAGTCCTCTACCTCTAATGCTAGACAGCACGATATACTCAACTCGGTGAGATTCTTGCAACTGGCAATGTTACAGCTGGCAATAGACTTTATCTTCGGACATTTATGTAGCTTGAAAGATGAGAGGGTGATGGGAAGGGGAGGGAAGTCCTCCTCCATCTCCAATGCTGAACATCCGAATATAAGCAATTCAGTAAGATGGGAGAGCGTGGGAAGGCACTGTGGTAGCCTTCTCAGATTCTCGCAGCTGGCAATATTCAAACATTCCAGCGCTTCTGCTACTACGGTGACCTCTTCCAACGACTCCACTCCCTTGCACTGGAAAATACTAAGTTTCTTCAAAGCAGCGAGTGTATTATTGCTGGGGCCATCCGGAGGAATGGTTAGTCCCACTATTTTTGGACAATTTTGAATCCGCAAATCTCTGACTGCACACGTCATGCTTGGAAGCTTTTCTAAACTCGCACAATCCCTCAATTCCATCCTTTCGAGGTTGCACGGCAGCCCTATCTCTCCTTCTCCTACCACAAAAGAAGTGAATTGACGACAACTTCTGATAGCTAATTCTCGGAGGCAAGTGAGACTTCGTGTTTCATTTTCATCCTGCCACAAGTATGATAGCTTGTCACACCCTCCTACATGAAGCTCCTTTAGCTTGACCAAGCAGCTCACAAACCCATGATCAAAGCAAACAAGCTCGGCAAGATTTTCAATTCTGAGAATGGTCAAAGAAGTCAGGTCAAACAAGCTCTTTAAGACCTCCTTGTTACAATCCTTAAGGTATAACTCGCGAAGAGATGGAAGACGAACCACACTGGTCAAGTTATTCAAATGCGGGCATGAATAAATTTCAAGCTTTAGAAGACGATCAAGTTGACAAGGCAATGTCCCGACCAACGAAGGACATCTCCGGACAACAAGATGCTGAAGACGAGAGAATGGGACTTCTTCTTCCGGGCTCCCGGCATAAGGAGACAATTCCTTCCATGCCAACATCTCTTCGAACTTCAAAGTTGTTAAGGATGAGAAAGGCCTTTTGCTTCCATAAAATTCAGAGCCTATCATTCTCACAGCATGTAGACCTTCGAGAGATAGTTCTCTCAATGAAGGTAGTTGCCCAAGTGAGGGCAGCGATGTAACATTAGAACAGCCCTGCAAGCACAAAGACGTTATCTTAGAATAGGATGAACCATCTAACCACGAGGGAAATCTTGCACCACCATAGTGCGAGATAGTGAGATTTTCCAAATTCGTGCGAGGTCGCAGAGAGTCGAGCACATGTGCTTCGCACTCATGATTCTGGAGATTTCCCAAATGTTCTTCCCATTGTAAGGATAAGTTGGTAAGACCTGCCTTTCCAAATAAATTAGCATCCACTGCATCTCTAACTTTTTCCACCTTTTGCAATTCTGATATGATTAATTCTCCTTGAAGATGTGGCAAGTTCTTTAACTCCTTTAACTGCAACCCTTTCTCTGGACCTACCACAAACTTGGACAAGATAGTAAGATTCTTCAAATTACCAATACCCAATGGCATCTCTTTTAGATTCTTTGTATCTCTAACGTCAAGAAACCGTAAGCTGACCAATTTTGTGATACCTTGAGGCAACTTTGAAAGGTTTCCACAACCTCTTAAGATCAAAACTTGTAATTTGCACAAGTTGACAATTGACTCGGGTAGCGTTTCGATATTGGTGTATGAGAAATTGAGATATCGAAGATGCTTTAATTCACCAACACAATTTGGTACCTCTATGATGTAACAATTGATAAGAAAGAAAGATTAAAAGAGAATGGTATTTGTTCTCTAATAATGGTGTGTAGAACAATGTACATGAGAAGCCTTTATATAGGCTTAGAGGAGAAAAGGAGCCTAGCATTCTTCCTATGTGGGACTAAAGAGAAGAAGAGAGGTAAGGGAAAACCTACAAAACTATACAACATGTTCTAACACCCCCCTCAAACTCAAGGTGGGTCAAATAACGAGAGTTTGGAAAGAAGAAATTTAAATCGTTGTGATGTAAGAGCCTTCGTAAAACAATCGGCAAGTTGATTCTCGGCCCAACAAAAGGAAGTGAAATAGTGCGAGCTTAGAGATGATGACGAGTCGGATGACAATCGATCTCAATATGTTTGGTACGCTCATGAAACACTCGGATTTTGCACCGATATGAATGGCACTCTTGTTGTCACAATGCAGAGGAGTAGGATCCGAGAAATGAAACACCCATATCGGCAAGTAAGCGGCGAAGCCAAACAATCTCAACAGTAGTGTCGGACATAAAGCACGATACTCGGACTCCGTAGAGGAGCGTGAGACAATATGTTGTTTCTTGGATCGCCAAGAAATAAGTGAATCGCCAAGAAAAATGCAATAACCAGGTGATAGATTTGCGATCGGTGACATTGGAAGCCCAATCAAGATCGGAATAGGCACGCAACTTGAGAGTAGAAGAAGATGGTAGAAATAAGGAACGTGATAAAGTGCCTCGAAGATAGCGCGAGAATTCTTAGAACAACCGCATAATGAGTTGTTCGAGGAGCAAGAACAAACCGCCCGACAACATGAACAAAGATAGGCGATGTCGGGTCCGGAGATAGTAAGATAAATAAGATCGCCAACCAAGGTCCGATAGCGGGTGACATCGAAAGAGGTTCTCCATCGCCTGGGCAAAACTTCGATTTAGCTCAATAGGAGTGGCGAAGACGTGAATCGATAGAGCAGCCCTGGATGAATATCGCGGTATATTTCTCTTGAGAAATGAGAATACCACGTGAATGCGAGCAATCTCAAGCCCAAGAAAATAGCGCAGTGGTCCTAGATCCTTCATGGCAAAATGTTGCTGAAGGTGCCGCTTGGTATGCTCAATATGGTCACGATCATCTCCGGTGATGACCATATCATCAACATAAAGAAGAAGAATAGTGCACTCAAGAAGAGGTATGAACAAACATAGCATGATCGGTCTCACTTTGAGTGAAACCAAGCAGACCGAATAGCATCATCGAACTTCTCAAACCAAGCACGAGGAGCCTGTTTGAGACCATAAAGAGCCCGTCGCAAGCGGCAAACCTTTCCAGGTATGAGCAAGACCAAAGCGGAGGTTGCATAAAGATATCTTCCGAAGATCACCGTGAAGAAAAGCATTCTTCACATCAAGCTGAAAGAGAGGCCAACTGCGAATTGAAGCAACAGCTAATAAAGCACGGACAGATGTCATCTTTGCTACGGGAGCAAAGGTCTCCTCGTAGTCGATACCATACTCTTGCGAGAAACCTCGAGCAACCAGGCACGAGCTTTGTAACGCTCAATACCGCCATCGTAACGAGTCTTAATCTTATATATCCATCGGCAAGATACAAGGGAGCGACCTGGAGGAAGAGGCACAAGCTCCCAAGTACCAGTACTCTCCAAAGTCGAGAGTTCCTCGGACATAGCCGGCGCCATTCTACATCTGCCGAATCGCCTCGCGATAACTATTAGGTTCTTGTACAGCATGAACAGCAGCTAAAAAGGAACCAAACTCGGTAGAATAAGAAGTAGCAAAGAACATACCGGGCGGTGGACGCCGATCTCGAGGAGGATTACGGCGTGGCTCTAGTTGTGCGGGAATCGTCGAGGCGGATACGACGGGAGGTGCAGCACAAGGGATAGGTGAAGATGGAGAAGGTGGCAATATATCTAGATCGATGTAGAGGAGGGACTAGACGGGTCGGGTAGAGGATCAACAGGAAAATCCATAAATGGAACAGGAGACGAAACATGAGGTGTAGTATTTGTCGGAAAGAAAGGGATGTGTTCATGAAACGTAACATCACGAGAAATACGTACACGTCGCGCATTTGGGTCATAACAACGATAACCTTTGTGCTCAGTGCTATAACCCAAGAATGCACATGGGATAGAGCGAGCGGTAAGCTTTGTACGTTCGGTGAGTGGAAGAATGACAAAACAAGTACATCCAAAAACTCGAAGATGATTATAGCTAGGAGGTCGAGAGTAGAGACGCTGAAACGGGGTGTCTTGATGGAGAACGAGATGAGGGTAGGCGATTAATTAGATGAATAGCCGTGAGAAGAGCCTCGGCCCGGAACTCGGTGGGAACGGATGTGCCAAGTAAGAGAGCTCGAGTGGTCTCTAGAATATGACGGTGCTTTGCGTTCAGCAACTCCATTTTGATTTGGAACCCCAGGACAAGATAAGCGAGGAAGTGTACCATCACTAGCTAAGAGGGAACGAAAGACACCAGAGAGATATTCTCCCCCTGAATACGAACGGAAAATTTTGATTTTTGTATTAAATTGTGTGGAAACCATGGAAGTAAAAGGCGATAGATGGAAAAGAAATCACTACGTTGACGCATAAGATAGACCCATGTATAACGAGAATAATCATCAATAAAAGATACATAATATTTGAAACCACTCTTGGAAGAGAGCGGGCGGGACCCCAAACATCGGAATGAACAAGATCGAAAATCGCACTAGTTCTAGAGTTACTAACAGGAAAAGGCTTAGCAGATTGCTTGGCCAAAGGGCGAGATAGAACATGGAGGAAGACTACTAGAAGAAATAGGACCCAAAGCACCTTGTTGGTGAAGGACGGTGAGACGAGAAGACGGAATATGTCCAAGACAGCGATGCCACCGAGCAAGATCGAGGGTAGCCAACACGGGATGAGGAAGAGAGGAAGTTGGAAGATGGAGATGTTGCATAATATAAAGTCCATCCCGTCTATCGCCCTTCGCTAATCATCTTGCCACTCAAACGATCCCGCACAAAGCAAGAGCTATTTGTAAAGCCTTACAAGTACATCCCAAGATCGGTGAGTTGTCCAACGAGATAATAAATTGAGAGCCAAAGAGGGAACATGTAACACATCGGGAACATTGAAATCTTCGGAGATGGTAAGAGTACCTGTCGGGTAGCTAGTAGAGGAGAACCATTAGCGGTAAAGAAATGTCTTTGGTTGCTTGAGCTCGAGAGAGCTTAGTGAGAAAAACAATGGAAGTAGACATATGTCTAGCAGCCTCCTGAGTCAAGTACCCAAGTAGTAGAAATATCACCCGAAGGTGGAGTAAGCAGCGGTGCTTCCGACAGATGAGAGAGTTGTAGAAGTACCCGAGTGGAAAAAGACACTGGGCGAGAGAAGGACTCAATCGGGCAAGTTGGGCCTCAAGAGCAAGAATACGGTCATCCGTAGAGGGAGAAACCAAGTAGTAATAGGGTGAGAGATTTGAGATGCGGTAGTGACTCGTGGTGATGCGAGAAAGCGTGAAGCATTCCTCTTCTTCCAACAATGTGACTCGTCATGACCAAGACGATGACAATACGTACATGGAAGGCGGCGAGGACCACGAATAGGCGAAGGACGTGGTGGAGCAGCCAAAATAGCGGTTGAATCGAAGCGCCGAGGAGGAAAGAAGACCAAGACGAGTTTCCTCGGGCATGCAATTCTTTGACGGCGTCAAGGAGGGATGGTCTTGGAGAGCGGTGAAGAAGTTGGCTGCGAACACCTTCATAGGGAGAGCCAAGCTTCATAAGAAAAGAATGTAGACGGTGCCTATCTTGAGTCGAAGCCGAGTAGATGGACACCGAGTACGATTCGGGCATGATGGGCGGAGAATAGGAGCAAGAATATCCAAGTTGACTCCAAAGTGAGTGCATGTAATTGTAAAAATCTCGAATAGAGCGAGACTCTTGCGTAGCATTGTAAACTTCTTGCTCCAACCGATAAACTCGAATGTCCCCTGTGCGGGTGAACATCTCGGCAAGTTCGATCCCATAAACTTTTTGCCTCAACAATATTAGAAAATTGTGGGCGAAGAGCAGGATCAATGGAACCAAAAATGATAGCCCATACGCCTTCCGATCAAGCAACTTTCCATGCTCGAATTTCAAGAAGACGTTTCGCAACTTCATCGGATGAGTCACTTTGAAGAGCACCGGGACAAGGATAAAGTCCCTCAACATGCTCAAACAAGGTTGCGATAAACAAGTGCTACCATTGCCGATGGTTTCCAAAGAGAATAGTTTGAACCATCGAGTTTGACGTCAATACGATCACTAGAATCACCCATGTGACGAGTAAAAGAAATCACTAGCAAAGCTAGAAATATGGATTGAGGTGGAAAAATTGATCGAAAGGATCGAGAAAGAAGAAGCGCGGATTAGAACGAGCAAGAATGATGGCCCAAACTCATTATCTTAATTTCGATGCGGAAGATCTAATTTATGGCAACCGCAGAAAGCATACTTTAAAAAATAATGAGCTCATTGTCTTATTTTTCGATGCGGAAGATCCAATTAATGGCAACCGCAGAGCATACTCTTCAAGACAATGAACTTGGCTCGATACCATGATAAGAAAGAAAGATTAAAAGAGAATGGTATTTGTTCTCTAATAATGGTGTGTAGAACAATGTACATGAGAAGCCTTTATATAGGCTTAGAGGAGAAAAGGGCCTAGCATTCTTCCGCATGTGGGACTAAAGAGAAGAAGAGAGGTAAGGGAAAACCTACAAAACTATACAACATGTTCTAACAACAATAACATACTCGAGAGCACCCTCAAGTACTTCAATTCCTTTATCAAGTCATATAGCACTTTGTTGGAAATGTGGAATTTGTCAGCCCAACTAGATCTATCATGTAGTAGCAATAAACTTCTTAGTACCCGCATTCGGTGATATGCTCTCATGCATTTTGATGTGACATAGCATGACGACATGAATGATGCATGACGAGCTTTCTCAAGAGATGCGTCATCTTCATTGCCTGCTAGTTGAGACTCCCCAAAGCTAAAGAATGTCCCACCCACAATTGACTTTGCTAGATCATTCAAAAGATCATGCATTGAAAACTTAGATGTGTCGACACTTGATTGTTGAAGAAATGATCTGGATACTAACTCATCAAAGTGATTCTGTCCCAATTTCAAGATATTCTCCTTTGCTTTATGTCCTTCTAAAAAGCCCTCTGCTATCCATAAGAGTACCAGCTCATCCCTCTCAATTTCGTAATTCTTGGGAAATACCGCACAATAAGCAAAACATCGCTTCGGATAAGCGGGAAGGTGGACATAACTCAATTTCAAAACTCGAAGAACCTCATCATTCTCTCCCGTTGAAAGATCCCACATTTTGTTATTTAAGATAGCTTCCCATTGATCGGGATTCCGTTTATCACGTAGGAGACCACCCAACACCTTTGCGGCCAAAGGTAAACCTTTACATTTTTCAGCTATTTTCTTGCCAATTGTTTCAAGATCCGGGTGCCTCTCAAAATTTGTTGCTCTAAGAGCATGAAAGGCTAATAAGCTTGTACAATTATCAAGGGACAACTCCTCCAAAGGATACGACAAAGCTCCTGTTATGGAAACAACAGCACGATTGCGAGTCGTGACGATTATCTTGCTTCCCTTAGCCCCCGCTTCAAATGGCTTCAAAAGGCAGTCCATTCTTCATAGTTTTCATTCCAGACATCGTCTAAAATCACAAGAAACTTCTTCCCCGATAGACTGTCCTTCAACTTAACTTGAAGCCCGTTAAGATCTTCGCCCTCGTTGGACAACCCGGTGATCGACCGCAAAATAGTCTTTGTTATGTCGATGACATTAAAGATATCTGAAACACAAACCCATGCTCTCCTCTCGAAACAGCCACTCACTCTAGCATCATTATATAACCGTTGAGCCAAGGCTGTCTTTCCAATACCGCCCATCCCAATTATGGGGACTATGCTCAATGTGGAATCGGCATTTTTGGTTTCACCGGTCAATAGTTCAAGTATTTCTGCTTCTTCCTTCTCCCTGCCGAAAAATCGAGGTTCCGGCAGAGAACTACTGGGGAGCCTTTTGTCAGTGTTGGTAGATCTGTTCACAGCATTCTCTGTCAAGCTCAGTTGAGCCTTCCTGGTGACGATCTCTTCCAACCTATCATTAATCTTCTGTACCTCAGCTTCAGACACGAGTGAGCGCGGGTTTGGATTCGATATGGAGGATTTATACCGGCTACCGAAAGGGAACTTCCATTTCACCAGACCTCCGCTTTTGCTTGATTCTGCCTCCGACTTGACTTGGGCGGCTTCAATCCCGAACTCGTCGAGCAAGTCTTCCATGTCATAGGCCAGGTCCCGAACATCGCCTAGCCATAGCTTCACTGGACCTTTACCGCTCAGTTGCTTGTCCTCTGCATTATCCAGCACTGCATTGATGGTGTCCAGCATCTTCTTCCACTTATTGAGCTGGTCGATCCTGTTTCCAGAGAAGGGCGGTGCTCCTTGCCTTTGCGCATAGCTCAATCCCAGAGAAGCCAACTTCTCGAACAGGGCCTGAAGGAAGGCACTCAAAAGAATCTCCCCAATGGCCATGGGTGAATCCGTAAACTGTAGAGAACAGCAAAGGGTTATGGCGAAGCAAAGTGAGAATGAGCTAATGGAGAGAGAAAATGGGTGAATCAGTCAGTGCAGAGAACAAGGGGTATGGCGAAGCAAAGTGAAGTGAGCTAATGGAAAGAGGAAACTTTAAGTGCAGGAAGACCAAGAATTTCACCTACCAAAAACATTAAACGAAGACCAAGACTTTCCTGGATGCACATCAGAGGAGGACCAATGGAACGAGAAGAAATGCATTGCGCTGCAAATTCTCCCAAGTCACAATAACTTTTAACATTGGATAAATCAATAGACACCCGCCTTGGAAGACTTGTTCACCATACATTTTGTATTCAGGAATCGTTCAGACAGAAACCATGTGATCTCCACCCAAAAAACATGTTCTCTGCATCTCAGCCTCTTCTTTTGTTTATCTTAGTTCTTTTTGTGCAGCAGAAGAACGCATTCATTAGACATTTTGTATTTGGAACTGTTCATTAAAATGTGCACTTCACCCAGAAATCACGTGCTGTCCTTCATAAGCAATGGCGATCTTATGATTCTGACCGGTATGAAGTACAAACAAGCTTCCAGCAAAGTTTTTCCTTTTTCTTTTCGTCTTTCATTGGTCTACGATTAAGCGAAAAAAAAAACGGTTTTTTCACAATTTGATGACATTATAATGAAAAATCCACAAGGAGGTTACAGCCATATTTATCTGTTTAACAACATGATTATTCAAGCTTCGCATTGTCAAAATAAATAAGGGAATATATTCCACTTCTTACTGAACTACCATGTACCAAGGACTTTTACCATAAGAGTGAATATGTGAGAAGACTCAACAAAAGTTATTTATTTTGTTTGGCATTGCGAAATTATGGCAAACGAGACTTTCCAATGAATATTTGCTGAAGAGAAATGAAGCTATCCTCTTATAAAATTTATTGTTGCTTACTAGTTTCATGGACTAAAATTCCAATACATTGACGGTGTAAAATAATTACTCCGCAAGCTAGATAAAAATACCGATTCCATTATAAATTAATACTTCGATCTCGGGACTGCTAATCGTGTAAAATAATTTCACGTCGGCGTATGTTTAATAAAAAGAAATCTTACTGTCCTAATATCACCATCTAACAGAAATCAAAATGCCATTTTTTTGTTATTAAACTTGTGATTGAACTTGACATCAAGTATTTGACGTCAACTTCAATTGGGATTATAGATGGCTACGAAATCGGTTTTAAGAACCAAAATATTGTTGTTGTTGCATCAGTGTGAGGGAAAGAAAAAAGGAGAGAAAGTAGATAGATGTCTCTTACCTGTTCCGAGCAGAATTCCTAGAGCAGACCGGTGATAAAATTAGATCAACGACAGCAATCCAGCGAGCACGAGCGCAAGGTTCGGACGACCAGGAGGAGAACACTGGTTGAGCAGGGGGGACGAGAACGGGCTATGGTGAAGCAAAACGAAAATGAGCTAAAGGGGAGAGAGGACTATGAAGTCCAGGAAGACCAAGACTTCGAGGATGCTTTCTGTCCACAAGTGCTTCTTTCGTACTATTTAGAGATTATCCTAAATATCTGTAGTTTCCACAATCATATGTCTGTTCATGTAAATAAACCATAAGCTCAGGACGTGCAAGACTTTTCGTCCTTTGAGCTAAACAAGAACAAGGATCAGGTACACCAGCCAATCCAATGACCAAGTTGCTTTGTTTTACTATGGCAATGGTAAACAAGAGTCACAAATCACCATCTAACAACACATGCTATACTGAAAATTATACTCTACACACAACACCAATGAATAGGAAAATCTTGTTAAAAAAGACCAGGATTCTCCTATCAAGCGGCTTCCGATCATTGACTACTACCTCCACATCCTTCAGCATCTTGCTACGAACTTTTAGCACTTTAATTTCTACACATACATAAACGCAGGAAGACCAAGACTTTACTGGAAATCATGTACTTTCTTTTTCCTTCTTGCAAAGAAAGTGAAGCAAAGAAAGTGGCTCACCACTTTACCTGCGCCCTCAACTTATATGCTGCTGCGGTCACCACCTCAATGCCCCTCAGTGGACTCTCCCTTTATTGCTGCTATTTTGTTGCCGCTGGATCTTCTGAGAGGTGTTCCTCTTCTTTGGCAGCTTGTTTGGCTTTCTTTATCCCTATAGGCCTTGTAGCCCTTATGTTACTAGTCCTTTTCTTTGGTGTATTTTGCAACCGGTTCACCGTTGAACTCCTCATGTCACATGTTGTGCCATTTTGGGTTCGTGGTTCTTGTGTCCGGTTTTCTTTTGTACCTAGCTTTTTGAAAGATCTATACATACTTACCTTACCAAAAAAAAAGAAAAAAAGAAAGTGAAGCAAAAGTGAAAAGGAGATGATGCGAAAGAAACTTCAATAAAATCAGGAAGGCCAAGACTTTCCGGGACGCAAATTGGCTCTTTCTATTTCTTTTCTCTTTTTTCGTTGGAATGAAATATTATCTGATTTTTTGTTCCCTTGCTTATAATAAACAACACAGTAATTTTCGTCCAACTTTTTTTTTTTCATGTTTAATCATTTTTTTGATTATTCATTTATTTATTATCATGTATCTTATCAAATTTAAGATTAATTAAAGAAAATCAAAGTGAGAATGAGCTAATGGAGTGAGAAAGTGGTGATTCAGTCAGTGCAGAGAACAACAAGGGGCATGGCGATATTAGGACAGTAAGATTTTATGATTCGGAAGCAGGAATCGAGAGGGACTTCCTATATTTCCATAATATAGTCAAGTTATTGTAGTACGTTATTCTCTTAAACATATACATATCCCAATCTTTAGCACAGGAACCGTCACGTGAAAGCCTACGTTGATCACCTATTCACCAATAAAAGCAAAATCCAAGGAAATTGAAATCACAAGGATAATGAGAATACATGGAGAAAATATGCGTGCCCTCGAAGCTGATCATTGAAGGAAAATGACCTCTTATCCTCTGTTTTGGATGGCCACAAGAAAAGCTCGTACTGTTTTAAACACAAGCCATAAGTCTTGATCTAAAACAAAGAACAAACTTAGAGCGAACGCAGATTATTGCAAAAAATTTATTACTTACGAGTGTTTCGTTGGCTTTTTTTTTTTCTTTTGCATCCGTACATTCGTAGTAACCTTATGATTTCAATGTCTCTGATTTATGCTATATTGGAGAAACACAATTAATGTGGGCTTTTACGTGGTAGTTACGTATTGAAAATTAGCAACAGGATGAGCAGCAATGATCTGTTGAAGGGTGCTGAGGTAGTAGTTGATGATCGAAAATCGCTTGATAGGAGAATCATGGTCCTTTCTACCATTTGTCTGTTCATAAATGTGATGCCTAGAGTATACTTTCTAGTAGATTATACATTGTTAGTTGGTGACTCATGTTTTCTTGTCTAGTGATGAATGAAGCTGACCACAATTTATACGATTATCAAATAAACATCTTTGTGCAACCTGTACTGATTAAAATAAATGTTTTGAAACCTAAAGTATTGAGGATACACTCACCAATGATACCTTACTTTATGTCATAAATCTACAAGTCATCAAAGACAACTAACTTTGTTTGTTCGATAAAGAGAATAGAAACACATGCTTCAAGCAAAATAAGAAAAAGAGTTACGCACACCAACTAATCCATCAAGCAAGTTGGTAAACGAGTCACAAATCACCAACCAACCTATAGTCAAGTTGCTCTGGGCTCACTTTTTATGTGCAAAGGATGGTCCAGTGAAGAGATTCACGATCATCAACAACTACTTCAGCACCCATGAGCATATCATTGTCACCCATCTTGCTGTGAATTTTTGACAAAGATCTGCATGGCCTCTAAGTTGATCAAGTGAAGAATTACCATCTCCTATCCCACAAGAAAAGGTCCTCTCTTTCAAACGACAGCCAAAAGTCTTGATATGGAGAAAAAGGAGATCGGTTGATTTAGGGATATGTGTACTAGAAGTTCTAAAACTTGTTATGAAAATACAATTGAGTCCTAGAACTTGAAAAATGTGTACTAAAATCTTAAAACTTGTCAAATTAATACAATCAAGTCTTTCTATTAACTCCGTCCAATTTGGCTTACAAAAATTACTATCGTCACTTATTATTATTATTATTATTATTATTATTATTATTATTATTATTATATGTCTCTTACATGGCCCCGACTTGACTAAAACGATATCATTTTGGTCCTAATCGATGCTTTAATATCAAATTTAGTCATCGTTGTTGCCCCACCATTCTTGGGAATGGCTGGTGACAACTAGGGACCAACGAACCTCGCCAACCTTAGGCAAGGGCCGCCGGTGGCGGGGTTTCCAACCCTCGTCCGGACTTGGGCGAGGGCCTATAGCTCCTCACCCGTAGTCGGAGGGGATCGCCGGGCCACCATCCTTGGCTCTTCTCGGCGATGGTGGGTTGGCGGCGGGAAGGGCTGCATGCTTCCTCCTCTTTCTTTCTTTTTTTTTTTTTTTTTTTTCTAATTTTCTAAAAAAAAATTAAATATTAATTAACTAAACCTTGTATTAAAATTCAGATTTTATCCAAAACAATGTCATTTTAGCCTTATGTTTTTTGTTCTAATCACGTCATCGTCACGTAGGAATGAAAAAGCCACATCAGCATATTTCGTTAGTCAAATTTGACAGAGTTAACAAAATGACTCGATTTAACCAATTTGACTAATTTTAGGACTTGATTGCCATTTTTGCAATTTTTAGAACTCAGTTGTATTTTCGTGACAAGTTTTAAGACAGTTAGTTCACATTTTTCATGGATTTTTGTAAACCAAGGACACAATGTGCATCGAAACATAGATATTTCGATCAAATTCAAATTACTTTTCGTGATCTATGTAGCATCGACACTCTCCGGAAGTCTCCATTCGAGTCGGTGTTCGACATGCTCGGACACGCGGTCAATGAGTGTCGAAATTCCGACATGCGATCAATGCGTCGGACACGCCACCAACACGGGTGTCCGATTGCCAACACGCAATTCCAATACGCTGAGTCAATTTTGGAAGTTGTCAATTTTTTAGGAGTAAAAATGTAAATTTATTAAAACCTACAATTCTGAAAGAAAAAAAAATCCACCTTCGACCAAAAAAAGAAAAAAGAGAAAAAACTCCACCTTATCTTCACGTTGCCCAAACCCTAATTGCATCCGCTCATCCTCTTGGCTCTCTCTCACATGGCTTGCTCTCACGGTCTCTTCCTCTTGGCTCTCTCTCGCGCGACTTCGAACTCGAGGCTCTTTTGTCATTATCTTTTTATTTGTGGATTTGATTCATCATAAAAATGACAATTAATCATGTATATATAAAAATACACATTTATAATACAATGTGTTCCAAAGTATCGAAATTCTTTATGTTTTGAGAAATTACATACCGATATGTCATGTTGCGTGCTGGTGTAGGTGTCGGTACTATATAGGTCATTATAACCAAAGCAATTTTCATCAGGATGACCAAGAGTCCATTGGATAGCATGAACTTTCGTGTGTGTGTAGAAAGTGAAACAAAAGTTAAAAAATGCTAATGGGGACGAACCTTTAATCGAATCCAGGAAGACCAAGCCTTTACAGGACGCAAATTGGCATCGTCGCTTCACTCATCGTATCCTTCCTCTTCACTTATCAACGCTTGAGTTGCTGGCCGGACTAACCATCACAGCCAATTTACCTTTACTTACCGAATGACTAACATAACTTAATTTATAGGGGCATTTACAAGGTAAAGAACGAATGCTAGGATTTACTGTAATGATACTAAAGTGGTGTTTTGCTAATATTCGACTCTTGATAATAAAAGGACACCGTCTAATGGAATAATCCAACCCATAAGTAAGTACCATCGTCACTTAGTAAGACTGAATTGATAAAAAAAAGTTTTATAATTAAATTGGCACAATTACAATAATTTTAGGACTTTTTTGGTAATTTTCTCAATCTAAATTGTTAAATGAAAGTGCGATTTAGTATTTAAATATTTTATCACTGTAGGCGTTGTGAATGAATGGGGTTACTTTTAAATGTGTCAAGCGAAGAAGAAGGGGGAAAAAAAAGAAAAACAAAAGAACATGAAAAAAATGAAATGATAGAAGACCAAAACCATATTGCAAGTTCAAATCAGAAGAAGATTTTTGGTTTAGTTTTCTATCAAAACATGATAAATTAACTTTCAGTTCATTTTCAAGTTTTAACCAAATGTCAGAAAATGTAATTATTTTTTTTCTGAAAATAACTTCTAAGAAAATAGTATCTACAAATTCTAGATTTTCTTCATATTGTGGTGTGTGGACCGCTTAGGAAATGAGTCAACGGAAAATCTTTTTCTAGTCACCTTGAAAGTTTATGGTTAAATTTAAGAAAACGATTTCTTCTTTGAAAAATTGAAGATTACTTTCCAAAATATGACTAGACATTAGTGCTTGGAACAAGGACTCGGCAAATTCCGCACAACCACTGGGGTCTCGGACCTGGCCTCCATGGACGCCGGCCTAGGTATCAAGGAGTTGAATAAGGGCACCGAGGTCTCGACCCAACCTCTACGGACCCGAACCCGGGCTTGGCGCCAAAGAGCCGAATATGGGCATTTGGGATCTCGATCCTAGCTTCTCTAGACTCGGGACCGATGCCCGGGCCCGTGGTCGGTCCTTAAGCCCAATTCTAGGTCCATGGAGGTTGGGCTCGTGACCTCCGTACTCGTGCCTAGTTCCCTAGTTTCTCATATCTAAGCCCTAGCGCCCCGAATATATTTGTTTTGAAAAATAAAATCAAGTCATTCTTTCCAAACGATGGAAAGTAAGTTTCAATTGATTTTCAAATTTCAGCCAAATATCCAGAAATATTGTCATTTCTCAAGAATGTCAAATTTATAGCCAAATAAACGGAGCCTAGTTAAGAGTTTCTTGCTAAAAGTGATACCAATAGTGTACTTAAAGTAACTGTCTTGTAAAAAGGTATAAAAAAAAAATCTGAAAAGCAAAATGAAAGCACTATTATACCACTCGAACATAATAGTAAGGCCCTATACTTTTCTTTAATTCCTTTTGTTTTTTTGCCAATTAAGATCCCCAAAACAATAATTTCGTTTGAATCACAATCATTGTAAAGGAGTCCTCAAGTTCAACTTGAAGACTGATATGAACGTGTGAGATGAAAATAGGGCCAAATAAAGAATATCTCGAATGAGAAAATCAAGTGGCCCCCTAGTAAAAATTGTTTTGTCACTTGGAATAAAGAATTACAGCAGTAGTCGGACAAACAAATTGCACACACACTTACCCGACAATGACAAAAAAATTAATGGACAAGAAAAGACATCTCTTCTCGAGGTTGGCTCGATCTCACTCAACACGGGTTTTCCAAACCCTTTGCAGGGCACGACCTTGGGAAATTCGATTCTTTCTATGCCATGGAGTTCTATCCTATTTCGGAGTCACAACTAGCCTATGAGGGCCAGCTAGGAGCCAAGTAGAACGCGAGATGATGTTCCACTTACACTAATCATCATCTATTTAGTGCTCTTTTGCTGTCTAAACTCGATTTGTTTGCCTATAAAGATGATTCGTATGGTCTTCTCAATATGAATCTCAAGGTGTCGATACATATGTTTTGGTTATGTTATTTAATTATTTATCGCACAGAGGGATCGACTCCGACCCCTAAATGCAAACATAATTTGCACTATAGCCATTAGGAACATTTTCATTTGATGTTAAATATTCCACGTAAATTGCATTTAAGTCGTTCCGTCCGTGAATTGCATTAGAATCTGCTAAATGGACTTGAATTTAGAACAGAGAGGGGCCTTGGATTCGTTTGACTTACTTCTTTTTCGAGTGCGGACGCAAAACTTTAGACGAGGTGGTCGAGTTGGGAAAACATTATCGCATCTTGAGTTTGGGGTAAAGATCGATTGGATTTCATAATTTAACTCAGATTAATTATCTGAATCACGACAATCCACACTTGAAAATCGGGTATCTGAAAGACAAATGGAGTCGAGCTATCGAAAAACCTCTAATCATTTTTTTTTTATGTATGAACTTCGGAGCTCCTGTCGTTTTGCCTAGGCACATGAGGATTTGTTTAATGACAAACTCTTTAACAGCCTCCATAAAAACTTAATAACTAGTGTACGCGAAAATGGGTTCCGCTAAGTCCAATGATATTCTAAGCACCCAAAACCAACGTTGACCGAGGTCCCTTTTCGATTTTTGTGTCACATTGCGAGTACGAGGATTTTGTCTTCGAAATTTTGTAAAATCATCGTGAACTGATTCTAAAGCTTAAACTTTTCGATACACGTCAAATAATTACCGCAAACATAGGTTTGTGCTCTTCGGGTGTGGCGCCAAGAAAATGATCAAGTATAAGTACTCGAAATCAGATCTTCAGCGGAGAAGACGCACACGTTGATTACTTGAGTAATTAATGGGGGTGAAACCTGTTAGGAAATTTTCTTATGTTGTTCTGAAAATGACAAATTAATCAAAGGATGTTAATGAATTACTAGGGGTTTGCCTCAGTGGCCACTCTTCTCACTTGAGAAGGGGAAGGTGGGAGGTTCGGATCTCACATACGGGGGAATTGGGATGGAGACATGTGAGGAGGGAGTAGAGTTTTACAACTTGCGCACACACACAGCACACACGATTGGGAGGTTCGGATCTCACATTTGGGGGGAATTGAGATGGAGACACGTGAGGAGGAAGTGAGGTTTCACAATCTACGCACACACAAAGACACACGGTAGCTTGTAAAAATAGAATAGAATATGATCGGACCAAAAAAAAAAAAAATCAAAGGATGCTATTGTGCTTATTGGTTGAGTAACCTCGTGAAAAAAATGCACAAATCATTATGCAGATGATGTCCTAGCAGGATCATCTAAAGATGGGAAGTACACAAACCATTATGCAAATAATATCCTAGCAGGATCATCTAAAGATGGGAAGTACGTTATTCTATCAATGGTGAACAAGATATTGTGCATTGAAGTATCCACAGGCTGGATGTACTTGAGTAGAAAGTGAACAATTCTAAATTGAGAAGTTCGGTAAAACTTGAAAGTAATAGGAATAGGTGACAGCGAGGTAGAACCATGCTTACGAATATACCTAGAAGGACAAGAAGAAGCCTATGTTAGTTTGATATCAGTATAAGCAAATTATAACATGGATATCCACCGCAAAGAAAGCTTAATATTAGCATAACACATATTCTACGTGTGACGAATTTCTTGACGAGATCTTCGAGATTATTACCTTCGCATATTCTATCCCATCGCTTTACAGCTTGTGATCTGGTATGGACTACTATTTTGGAAGATTTAGATTGATCGAGCTTATCTACGCGAAATATTCAATCATGCAAGGTATTAAAGCTGCTTACTTGAACCGATGGCCTCGTCAGGGCACCAAGGCCAGCCAGGTAAGCCTGCATAGGCCCTAAGTACAAATTGGAGCGAGCTTAGGCAAAGCTGTTCTGTTCTTGAAAGTGTCTTGTCCAGTAGTAGAGTTGCCTAAGTTCAAATGAGTAACAGGTGAACTATTTCAAATTATTATATTCTGGATCAACAAAGTCCACCTTAGACCGGAGGGGTGCCAGGAGAAGGCTCAAAAAGTTAAATTAATAAAATAAAATAAAATAAAATAACCCAGTCCCCCGGAATTTCTGGGTCCGAATTAGATCGGGGTTGCTCTTCATGCCTCATTCTAAATTTCATTTTAATTTGGCTCGGGCTACCGAGCTTGAGATGACAAGGCTCGAATTAGCTCGAACTGGGCAAATATTATATGAAAAGTAAAAGGAATACACATTTAGAGATTATAAATTTAAAAATATAAAAATTAAACCCACTATTATCTGAAAACCTCAAATCGAAAAAATGCGAAATAAATGATCGAATGTCAGATAAGTCAGAAACAATATGGTGTCAAGGCACATGAAATGGGGCATCACTCATGCGTCATGACTATCGCAACGCTTATTGATAACTTTGCTAGTGGATGAACACGAGGTTTTGTTCCGAACCTTCACCCTCGAGATGCTGGCGAATGGCTTCTTTAGTCCTCTGTTTGAACTCGAAGAGACAGCACTCTGACATGGACTCTTGACCCTCTTAAGAATGAGTTGTAGAGTTCTTTATGTTAAGCCTTTTGGCCAAAATTTCTTCCTTGAGTTAAGATCGACATGCATCGGAGAGAGAGGAAGACAGGGACACGAGACAATTCTCTTGAAGGAACTCGGCAAAATAGCCTCACATCGGATCATTGATGTGCATACCACTTAATACATCCTAGTTAAACCATGACTCGTCAATTTAATCTCTTGACGATATTCCCGGGTGAACACGGGTGGAGGTATCGAGCTCTTGATATGCGCTCCCAATAAATGGTATCAAAACCAATGGTCGGTGACCCATGCAATTTCTGAGCAGTAGACATTGTGGAAAGCAATTAATAAAGTGGTGAGTTGGTGACCTATGCGGCTTCTGAGTAGTGGGCATTATTTAAAGCAATCAATAAGGTCTTCTGTCATGCGCTCCCAACAAAAGGGTGAGAGAGAGATGATTTGTTACCCAGAAAACGGAAAAAGAAAAAAGCATATGGTTAAGCACAGAATCAAATGGGGTAAACTTCATAGATTGGCCTTATCCAACCGCAGATCACTGCATCGGCAGCTTTTCTCTCTTCACTGGGACTAACACAGTAGAGCAAGTGACGTCGGTGACTCCATTAGTGTGCCATGGAATCTGAAAGAGCAAAGGGGAACTCCAGAAATTGCCTCCAGATTTGACCTGGATTCTTGGAGGTCCTCTGGGTGGTACTTGACCAATTCATATTCAACATCCAACAGTAGTTGTAAACAACGTTTCCGCATGCTTCGATTCCCTTGTAATAGGGGCTAGTCCAGGCCTGCAAAACATGTGCATATAATGGAGTTCTGACTCTCCCATGCCCATGTGTAACTTCTTGTGTTAGCTTCGTTGGATATCAGAGAAGCCATGATTTCAGAAAAGGATTTTGTGGGATGAAGCAGTTGCAGATCATTATCGTAAGAAACATATGTACTAGAAAAAATCATCCTTTCTTCTGAAAATCTGAAATTGACACATTCTGCTTTGCAGATGACACTAAAAATGAAGAGCAGCTTCCATGCCAACCAAAAGAAGGCATTTCTAACATTGCCTCCTTTTGTGATGCGCTCATTCAGATTCAGAGCAATGCCAAGACCGCAGTAAATTAGTGCACTCGTCGTAATGCTATAAGGATCATGTCAGGTGCCCTCATGATGCCGATCGGTACATCGAGATACCCTGGAAATTGATACCACAGTAAGTGCGGCTCAACAGTACGGGTGAGAGAGGTGTAGACTGGAACCCAGACCGAACAAAATGTTACCAAAGCAAAAGAAATAAATGACCGAAAAAGGCACAAAGACATGTTTGTCATTTCAATAGCATTCCTCTATTTAACATGGCTTAACAGAAGTCCTCAGAACTTTCTTCAGCATTTCTCATGGTCTAGCCCCAGCTTCTGAAACCAAAAAGAGCAGCAAATTCAATCAAAATCATTCAACTTTTGTCTTAAAAATCCTCAGCAATGAGCACCCAGCTGACCAGAGTTTTCAAAAGCCACAAGAGGCACTAGCTAATGATGGAACTCTGTAACCAATGGGGACGGACAGACCTCTTCCAGATAATCCTTAAAATAACAGAATGCTCAAGAGAAGAAAAGGCAGACATGATCTAATTTACAGAATGATGAAGGACAAATTCTGCAGTCAGCATGTATATACCCAGCAGTAGCAAAGTAAGACGATGTGTTGTGGCTGAAGATAAAAGATTATTTCAAATGACATTTGCGATAATCGAAAGAAAAATTTGATGTCAAACAAAGCCACGATCTGCAGATCGTGCAAAAGTATCCGACCCAACAGCAATTTCAAAACTGGAAGGGGGATAGTACTGTCCAGTGTCCAAGGCTATCCCAGACCATCCCCTATGACAAACCATGATCCACATTCTCCTTTCCATCTTCGACTTTTGATTCCTCTTCTATATGGTGAGCCACGTCATAAGTTGCGTGAAGCCCAACCAACAGATAGTAGAGTATCATCACTGCGGTGCATATGAAGAACCTCCAGAAAGCTTCAGAGCCCAGCGAACCAATCAAAAATATATTCATCCCAATTGACAACGACGGCAAATATGGAACCAGGGGAACCCCCCAGAACCGTGGAGCACGCCGCTGCGGCAGCAATTGCATTCCTAAAGTGCCCAAGAACCAAAAAAAATAGCAGCAATCACGTAACCAATCCATCCTCCAGTCTTTGAGGCCCAAACGGCTGTCCCTCCAATGCAAGAAGCGACTATAACAAACAGAGAAACCAAAAACTTGCGAAGGTCGCTCTTTGGTGTCTCGCCCTTAACATAATACCGTCTCACCAGCAATGCAATAGCCACGAGCATAAAAATTAACAGCGTACTGAAGGAGAACACGCTAGACAAGACATCCAGGCTAGAGAAGAATGCCACAACAGCACTAACCACAGTGATCGATAGAGTGGCATTAATAGGAGTGCCGGTTTTTGGGTGAACAAGAGCGAACCAGGGCGGGATCATATGAGCCCTGGCAATTTGAGTCATATACCGAGCTTGCCCAAGAGCCCCTACCAGCAAACTCGTGGTCATTCCCTTGAGGGCACAAATGCTGACCACATACTTAGCCCACTTCATGCCGATCCTCGAGAAAGCGACAGAATAAGCCGCATTGCGATCAATTTCGGTGTACTTCTGCATCTTGGTCAGTGCCAGAGCCATCAAACAGTAAATCACAATGATCACAGTCATCGAACCGGCCAAACCGATTGGGATGTCCCTGGACGGCTTCTTGGTCTCTTCGGCCATGGTTGCAACCATGTCGAACCCTGTGTAAGACCAGTACACGATCGCCGCGGCTGCAAAAACCCCTCTTGCTCCTTGAGGGAAAAAGGGTACTAAATTCGACACATGCCCGTGAGAGAACCCAATTGCTATAACGAGCACTATGACCCCAGCACTAACCACAGAACTGATCCAAGTCAAGTAAGAGGCCTGCTTTGTTCCGGCCATCGCAATGCTATTAGCAATCACAAGCACCCCAACAGCCATCGGGTCCAGAAGATTAAACCCCTTGGCCAAACCCTTGACATGGAATCTAAAGAAATCAGGGTCGTTCTTGATCAGGCTCCCGAAATACGATGTCCAAGAACGACCCAAGCCAGCCGCGCCCACAATGGCCTCCAGAAGAATATTACCGGCCGCAATGAAAGCAATGAAATCTCCCAGTTCGATACGCAAGTAAGAGAAAGACCCACCTGCAACCGGGATTTCGACAGCGAACTCCGTGTAGCAGAAGGCGGAGAGCAATGCAGAGAGGCCCGAGATGGCGTAGGAGAGCACGATGGCGGGGCCAGCGTGGTCGTGGGCCTCCTGGCCGGTGATGACGAAGATGCCCGACCCGACGACGGAGCCGAAGCAAAGCCAGATGAGGTCCCACCAGTTGAGGCAGCGTTTCATGTCGTTCTCGCTCTCCTTCTTAAGCTCAAAGAGCTCTATGGACTGAGTGGACCGTCCCAGGAAGCGATCCCTGAGGCGAGGGCAGGTCTGAGAGAGGGCTTTCCTGTAGGAGGCGAAGTTGAGGAAGGATTCCTCGGGGAAAAAGTCTTGCTTGCTCCATCTCCAGTAGCTCCTGTGCTCTTGGTTCTGCACATCCATGGTGGCGATCCACGCAAGGTTGGGGGATTTGGACAGGACTCAGGAGCAGGGGACGTGGCCACGATGGGTGTGAATCGGATTGGAATGGAGAATCCTTTAATTCATTTTTTTCCTTCTTCTTTGGGAAGGGAGTGAATCTGGACAGGGCCTTTCTCTGTGGCAGTTCTTGACCAGATTCATAACTGAACCATACCCGCGAAATGCAAAAGAAGATAGAGAGAGAGCTTTGTATCCAAGACGCGCGCGAAGTTGATTTCTTTCCTCTGTCAATTCTATCTCTTACCATCTTTCATTGCCTACTGCAGTCGGGCCAAGTGGATTCTCTTGTCTCTTTGATAGATGACGATGATGACGATGATGATTGATGACACCTACGTTGTTGCGATCAGAATTTGACTTCGACAGGTGACAAAAAGGCCAATAAAAACCGGAACCCTTTCGAACCTATGGCTTTATTTTTCATCCCGTGTACTGTAGGTGGGTTCTCTCCTGATTAGACCGATCAAAACGGATAGATCGGATCAAATCAGACCCAAAAAAGGTCCAACCTTAATTCATCTATTTTTCCTGCCTCATTTTTATACAAAAAGATTTTGGCGATTCATGCTCGGCCCAACCTGAGATTCAAATCCTCGCAATTTTTTTCCTCAAATTGTTGCCTTCGAAGAATGGGTCTAGCTAAGCTGGGCCCGAGACTCTCGTGCTCGTGCCCCGACCCCCGATACCCCGAGCTCCAATTCATCAAGGCCGAGCCTAGGTCCATAGAGGCCAGGCTAGGGACCCCAAGCACCTGTATTTGATTCTTCGAGATTCGGGCTCTGGTCCCCGGAGCTCGAGCAAGGGTCAATCAAGGCAGGTCGGGACCCAGTGCTCATGATCGGGACCCCAGTCCATCGAGTCGATCCTTGACACTCGTGCCCGAGTCCATTAAGGGGTCTTGAGCCCAGCTTTTGTAGATCTTGGCTCGGTTCCCTAGTTGCCTATACCAGTCACTAACGCCCGAATAACGCATGTCAATTTAGGAAAGTCAAAGCAAGTTTTCCTTTACAAATGACAGATAATAATTTACAACTCATTTTTTAGATTTTAGCCAAATACTATAAAATATTATTATTTTTCCGAACATTTCTTCTTGAGAAATATTTTTTAGAAATGGAAAATTTTCTACCAAATAAGCAAAGCATTAGATTGGTCAACTTATAACCGAGAATTGATTATGTAATGCTTTTTGTGTAGCTATAATACTAATAGTCTATTTTGGAACACAAAAAAATAAATAATTATTCATTAAAAATATTATGAGGTTCCACTCTTTTAAAAATTTATGGCACACAATATACTCGTTATCCCGACAAAAAACTGTTATGCTAACAAAGACATCAACATCAACATCACCTTTAACCCAAACTAGTTGGGGTCGGCGATCGATGAACCCAAAAAAGAAAGACCGAAACAAAGATCCTTAAAAAAAATCAATGCACATTTAAAAAGGAAAGGTAAATCCCTAATCTACTTCCGGATCAAATCGGAGTTTTTACAAGTTGATCGCGGAGAATGCGTGGATGATAAAGAAATTTATTTTTGAAAATGATTGAATAAATCCAAAAGCAACCCCTTGAACTAGATATGATTCGAATATCGCGTCTACGTTATATCCCTCTCCTCTATTCCCAAATTCAAAACCAAGTGATAGCTCATTTGGCCTCATCTCTGGGGTATCGTCTTCTCCAATCCAACCACGTCCATCTCCTTCCACGTAACACCTCTCTCTCTCTCTTCTTTGGCTTCTTGATAGATCTCCCCACGCCTAAGCCAGTGTGGAATCAAATGGTATTACCATCATCCTCATCGGCTCCTCGTCCTCTGTCTTTGTCTCTCAATTTCCACCACCATCTCTCAAAACTTATCTGCCGCCGCGCCTTTGACGGCGCCATCGCCACCACCATCATGAACCTCCTCCTCTCCCGGCTGAAGCCTTGCTGGAGCAGGGGGATCGGCGGAGCCGGAAAAAGAAAAGAAGCTCTGATTTCCTCATTCTGTTTTCAAGGTTCCATCTTTTTCTAATCCAGATCCATAACAAGCGATCAATTTGTTTTACGAAATCCATTCACCCGGATTGCTATTTCTCCTGGGAAAAGACCAATCCCGTGAAATTCCGATCGTCTTCGACATGACTTGCCAAATAGTGTTGTGACAGCCATTGGCAAAGCTCGATCTCATACATGTACATCAGACATGTAGAGCAGGGAGAGGATGAGGAGGCTTGTTTGTTCTAACCCATTTAGACCCATTTTAGCCGGCTCATTTATGACCTGAATATAACAAAAATAGTTTAAAAAAAGAATGAGTTTTGAACACATTTTGACACCTTTGGTCATGAGTCATGATTGTTTAATTTTTTCTACGCCAAACTACAACTCGGGTGCATTGGTACAATTTTGGCGGGTAAAAGATTTATTTTATATACAAAAAAAAACAAATAATGCGACACATACGATACTTTGAGAATCTAAGACAGGCAAAGATCTCAACTCTCATTTGAGGTTGTCATGAATTTGAATTTATCATATATGTTTTCTTAACTTTCTTGATTTTTCTTGATAAACTTCCTTGTTCTTTATTTAATTTTCTAGTTTTATTGTAACTTATTAATGTGGATTTTTCGATATAATTTATTGATCTGCCAAAATTTTCAAATTTACTTTTTAAAGTTTTCTGAAATTTCAACGGCACCCAAATGGCGGCAGTGAAGGCATAGAGGTGGTATCAACTGATAGATGTGGAGTAATGGTTGCGGCAACTTGATTAATGCACCCTAGGATATGGGGCATATGAGTGGATTGGCTTCGATTAGGTACGAGTTGGGTCGGATACAAAGGCTTAATTTCTTAAAAAAAAACTCTAAATTTAAAGTTTAATCCCAATTTATTTATTAAATTTTTCTAAACTTTTCACGACAACAAAGTGGTGGCAGTGAAGGGACAGAGACGTTGAACAACTATATGTGGAATAATGGTTGTAGTGCCACCCTAAGTTTATTTATTTATTTATTAAAGTTTTCTAGATTTACATTTTAAAGGTGTGTTTGTTTCGCGGAAAATAAATGATCTCGAAAAATATTTTTCTAAAAATAATTGCTTGTATCGCTTGAAATAATCAATCAATAAAAATATTTTTGTTATTAACAACAGTTTAAATCCAAATATATTTGTGAACGAGGAAAATATTTTTTGTTCTTTCATTTGCGATACAAGCGATATTTTTTGATAAATATTTTTAAAATAAATCATTTTTCACGAAACAAATAGAGCCTAAATTCGCAATTGCAGTTTGGTTAATAAATGACATGTTTAGATTAGTTGGGGATTCTCCATATAGAACATTGCATCTTGAATATTTTTCATATAAAAACAATTTTGATATTTGCATGTCTAATTGTGCTCTTGCATCTTTAAGCATATCAATAAAATTGCACATTTCGCATATTAAATTAGTATCTCAGATTTTCTTTTCATTATGATAATTGCTACATTAGGATAATTAGGGTTCTCATGAATTAACGTTTTTGTAACGCGTTGGGATATTACATTGTACATACCGTGAATTTAATTCTTAAGGTTGCAATTCGGGGAGATTTATATATTTTTATTTAGTGCATTATTCCTTATAGCATGTCCCCATTGCACGACCGTCTAGACTTATGGCCCATTCCCGGGCTTAAAAACGGTTCCGAAACCGATCTCGGCAATCCTAGACATGGACCAAACTGTTAACAAAAAATTCAGAATTCAAACGCAAAATCAAGACTTTGCAAGCTAACTAGAATCGAAACAAAATTTATTAACTAGCTATTTTTGTCAAATATCCGCATCGAAACAGAGCCACGAATAAAGTGATCAAGATCAATTTCACGAAAATAGAGACGAGTTGTGAAAAACGTCCAAAACAAAAATAAAAGATGATCGGATGATGAATCGCAATGACGAATCGTTCAATATGTTTTATGTTTCGGGGTAAAATAGATTTACTTTTAGCAATGGATAACATTTTCATGGTGAACGATGGGACTTTGGCCCAATTTTCGGATCGATATGTCTCATATTTAATCACAAAATTAGTTGCGTCGCCTAAAAATATTGCCTATTGCCACGAAAAATTTCTTCGTGACAAAAGGTTAAGTTTTTGACCAATATGAAGCATTTATGGCCACAAGTCATTGGCAAATTTTCGGGGAGATTTCTTAGTGCCATAATTAACAACGAAAAGATATTAGCGTGGCTGAAAATGAAACCTCTGGCCACGAAATGGTGATAACAAAATCGATTTCACAGCCAATTGTTCGTGGCAATACCGACAAAAGGCGGTTTGTAGCACTCAAGCGCACATGATAATTATGATATTTATGGTGTTCTTATTATTTTATTTTTTTGGTCTTATTACTAACTCTCATCTATCCGACTTTTACTCTGCTTTTTGCAGAACACGAGAGTCGATCGCCGCACTCATGATACTAATGTCCTTACCCCCAATCCCTTTACCAATAAAGTCGTGACGTGATGCACACTTACTTCAAAGGATGGATCATGACTGATGCTAAGTCAAGAACTTCTCGGAACAAGAATATCTTATAGCAAACACAGAATCCTCAAAAGCAACATCCAGAGAGTAACCACCTCGATTGATCCTCCCACCCTTGCTGCACAGCATAAATAATATGTAGGATTGCTAAAAATGTTGTCAAGGGATGGAGTGGGTATTTGAATACAAGAAAGATCAACTCTAATTTTGACTGCACAATCAGTTTGAATATTGACCTGAATATGCTAAAAGGATGTTATCAAACCAATTCACATAAAGAATATTCATTATAGTATTTTTTTTTTTTTGGGCTAGGCAAGGCCTACAACATAGTTACCGAAAGCAATTCTGTACTAGAGTTGCAAATACGATTAATTTTTGTTGATCATGAATATATTATATTAATTAATTCTCCTAAACAGTGCCAAACAACTAAAATGGGGAAAATATCTTTGCACAGCTAATCAAGCCACATTTTGTGTTTCAGTAACTGATCTTGCAAATAAGGCGATGCAAAATCATCAGGGAAATAAACGAGAAATAATAAAGACACTAGAGATTTACGTGGTTCGGTCCGAATATCGGCACCTACATCCAGGGAGAGTCGGCAAGAAACAATCCACTATAATCGGGAATCAACACTACAACCGCTCACACGCTCGAGTGTTTTCCACACCTAGATTACACCCAAACCCAGATTTTGAACAAATCAAAATCTTCTAACGAATTAGATTCCATGATAAGGCTCAAACTCGAGACATTAATTAAACAGTATCTTCTCATGATCCTTGAAATTCCCATGGAAAGGCGCCACCGCACCTTGAGAAACTACCCAGAGCTCGTCCACACTTCCGGATATTAGAAGCTCATTGTGACTAACCTGCAAATCAAGGTGAAAAAGACGGCTATTAGCTGTTAAGACGATCCATCAATGGTCAAATTGAAGTGTTTTGGCAAGAAAATCAATCTCACCATCAGAATTCCTCCTTGGAACAAGACCAGACCTTGGGTGAACGCCTCAACTGGATCCAACCTATCCTTCGACAAGAAACTAAAAATTTACAAAGATAACACTTTAGAGAAATTTCCACATTAATTATGTGCAAAGCCCAATACTGACTATACGCACAGATATCGGAACCACTTGGTAGTGTAGACCACTGTAATCCAAAAACACTGATCAGGCTAAGATAACTACTCTATCCCAATAATCTGCAAGTTGGAACAATTACATTGGTTTCTATTTTATTATAAGTTGGACGTATGAAGACAAAGGCTCCCTGTAGCTGTGATCACTGATTGGTTCTACTGTATTTTCAATATAAAGACCAGATTCCAATGAGTTTAACTAGTGCAACAAAATAACAAGCTAACCGAAAAGCAATCTAAGTCATAAGGCAGAAAACAATGAGTAAAACTTACCAGATGATTGGATATATTGTTTTTTTTTTTTTTTTTGGGGAGGTCAAATAACAATGGTTAAACTCTCATCAAGGAGTGGTTAAACTTACCAGATGATTGGATATACCGGTTGAAGCGCAAGATTTCCAGGTAGACCAAAGGAACACAAGTGAGCTTGAAGCTTCTGTTCCGGAACTCCCTGCAAAAAGAATGCCACATAACAAGGTATCTTCAGATAAAACGACATCATGTATGAGGAAATAATACTCCGTGGTAGAGTAAATGTTAACAAATGATACTTTTGAAGAACTAAATATATATGCCCCAGAGGTCATTGCGGACAAGGCAAACACAGAGGCAGGTAGCACATCATTACAATCTCAACCAAATAAGCATATGAATATTGGCTAAAACTTTCTAGCAAGCTGTAAGCAATAGTTCCTAACCCACCCGAGATCAAGACCCAACCAGAAGGTGATTTATGGAATATCAATGCTGTCATGAATTGGAGTTGTATTGACTGGTTGGAGCCATGAGCTGCCCCAGAATTTTATCCCAGATAGACTGCTTAATACTACAAAGGATTGTCGTCAACAAAAGAAGGTTCTCGATTCTTAAGAGAAGCATAAACAAAAAAAAGGGTGCATCCCCTTTCTTCACAATCACATCACAGCTTCCACATAACTAATCTTTCACCTGCAGTGACTGGTTTTTTGGGGAATTTATGGGAAACATCTCCATGGGAGAAAATCAGTTTGTACAACGCATCGAATTGAGGAAGCAGCAACGAAACAGATGCCTTCAAAACCAAAAACTTACCCGTACCCTAGAAAACTGTGTGTACATGGAAGAATCGATTTACTGGATCCGAACGTAATCAATCACGATGCTCGGGATGTGTTGGATGAGGGGCCAACAGTCACCAGTGAGTTTCGAGCATCCATCTTCCAGAATCTCGCAATCACGTACCCACAATTGGTAGAGGGAGGGAGGGAGGCCATCCTCTGGCAAGTACCTCAACTTGGGGCAATCTATCAAACATAAATATTGGAGAGAGGAGAGATGGTTTGGAAGACCACTTGATAGTCTTTCCACCTTCCTCATTTCTCAAATCAAGGGAGATTAGAGAGGAAGGGAAGAGACCACTCCACGCATCCTCCTCATCATCCTCCGAAGGAAACCACACCTTCTCTCCCTCCCCTCCCATGCTCCTTCCGTCAATTAGCACATACTGGAGGGATGTGAGGAGGGGTAAGCATTCTCTCACTGGCTACGTCACATTCTCGCACCCTTCAATTGAAAGGACCTGCTTCACATTTTTGTTGACCATCACAATATTTCACATATAATTGTCCTAAACAGTGCCGAACATTGAAAATGGGGAAAAATGTTTCCATAAAGCTGACTTCTCATAAACTAGACCCTCAGTTGCCTCTGAAGCTATTGGCAAATGATACTGCATTCTCGATGTCAAAAAAACTTACTCATCCTTCCACAGGACCGAATCAAGTTTAAATGACATACGAGGGCTGCTGTAACTGTGAGTACGTTCTGTGTATCAGCAGCCATCCTTTCTCTGTGTAGCTAAGCCTCATTTTCAGTTTTGCAAGGTAATGTGACCCCGGTGAACCACTCTTTGCTGATGACAAGAACTAAGCTCACCTGACTCTATGAGGACAGAAGTATCTTCTCACAATCCTGGGAACTCCCATGGAAAGGTCCCACCTTGCCTTGAGAAACCACCCAGAGCTCGTCCACGCTTGCAGATGCTCATTGTGAAAAACCTGCAAATCAAAGTGAAAAGAGGTATACTAGCAGTGAATGATCCACTGTTGGTCAGAATGAAGTATTTTGGCAAGAAAATCAATCTCACGATCAGAATTCCTCCTTGGAAAAAGACCAGACCTTGAATGAGCGCCTCAACAGCATCCATATCCTACAGTTGGGGATAGCACAAAGTGCAGAATCTTACTCATCTATCCTTAGACAAGAAACTAACTATTTACAAAGATACCAATTTAACAGTCACTCTTTGCTGATGACAAGAACTAAGCTCACCTGACTCTATGAGGACAGAAGTATCTTCTCACAATCCTGGGAACTCCCATGGAAAGGTCCCACCTTGCCTTGAGAAACCACCCAGAGCTCGGCCCACGCTTGCAGATGCTCATTGTGAAAAACCTGCAAATCAAAGTGAAAAGAGGTATACTAGCAGTGAATGATCCACTGTTGGTCAGAATGAAGTATTTTGGCAAGAAAATCAATCTCACGATCAGAATTCCTCCTTGGAAAAAGACCAGACCTTGAATGAGCGCCTCAACAGCATCCATATCCTACAGTTGGGGATAGCACAAAGTGCAGAATCTTACTCATCTATCCTTAGACAAGAAACTAACTATTTACAAAGATACCAATTTAACAGTCACTGATCATTAAAGCAGAACTTGAAGTCCACATACAATTAAAAAAAAAGGGGTCCACATTAATTATGTGCAAAGTCCAATAATGCCTATAGGCACAGATATCAGAACTACTTGGTATTATAGATTACTGTAATACAAAACACTGATCAGGCTAGTATAACTGCTCCCAATATTTTATTCAAGTTGGAACAATTAGATTGGTTTATGTTCCATTAAGTTAGATGTACGATGACAAGAAGCTGCCTGCAGCTGTGGTCACTGATTGGTTGCACTGTATTTTGAAAGCAAAGACCAGATTCCAATAAGTTCAATTAGTGCAAGAACTTACCAGATGATTGGAGCAAAGTCTGGTCTTTGCTTGATAAGCCATCCAATCATCAGTCATTTTTCTCCTCCCTGTAGCTGTGATCACTGATTGGTTCTACAGTATTTCAGGTTCGCAAAGTATGGCATATCAACTAGTGCAAAGCCCAATAAGTTCAATTAATGACTAAATGAAAAGTAATCTAAGTCATAAGGTGGAGAAAATGAGTAAACTTACCAGATAATTGGATGGCTTATCAAGAAAACTATGTGAGGTTTCTTGAAAGTTATCTTGGCAAATGCAACTCTGCTTTTCTGACCACCTATTTATATGGTCAAAGCACCACGTTATATGTGCAATAACATCCAAAGAGCCTCAGAGAAAGTACACAGGGAACTGCAATACAGATTACAAATTAACTAACCTCTAGTAGAGCTTGACAGTGTCATAAGAAAACTGCTTCAACAATTACATATGAAACAGTAGCATAGAGGGAGGAGATGTACCAGACGAGGTGTGCGTCGGTTGAAGAGCAAGACTTCCAGTCAAACCAAAGGAACCCGAGTGAGCTCGAAGCTTTTGTTCAGGAACTCCCTGCAGGAAGAACGCCACATAAGAAGGTATTTTCAGATAATATTCCACTGTAGAGTAAACCTAAACAACTGACACTTTAAAGGAACTGAATACGCCCTAGAGGTCACTGCTGACTATGCAAACACAAGAGGCAGGTAGTATATCATTACAATCTCAAACATTGGAATAATTGTTAGAGACTCAAATGGTGGATATGCGAGCATGAAGCATAACTATATAGGCTGAAAATTCCTTGCAAGCAAAACAATATAGACTCAAGAGATCACCACCCAAATGTAGGGTGATTTATGGAATATCGATGTTGTCGTGAATTAGAGTTGTATTGGAAGCTCGGAGCCATGAGATTCCCCAGAGATTTATTCCAGATCAACTGGTTAATACTATGAAGGATCATCATCAACGAAAAGAAGCTTCTCGATTCACAAAATGTTTGGGCATGAAGCAGAGTCGAAGATATATGTGGTGAATAATTGAATGTCAGTCTCCGACCTTCAGTCGGTGGTTTCTGGGAATTCTAAGCGACACTTGTCCGTGGGGGAAAAAGTAAAATAAATTCGTATTAGGCATTGAAGTGAAGAAGGAAGAGAAACGAAATTGATGCATCCAAGAAGAAAACCGACTGGACAACGAAGAATGAAAGGCGAAAGAAGGAAAGCAGTTGGAAGCTTTTTTACCTGAGGAAGAAGAAGCAGTCCACGGAGAATAAGGATCGGGCGTCATCGATTTCAATTCATCATTGGATCCGATGGTCGTCAATGAAAATATCAGGGATGTGTTGGATGAGGGGCCAATTGTGGCCAGTGAGTTTTGAGCGTCCCTCTTTCAGAATCTCGCAGTTGTATATGCACAATTTTTCGAGGGAGGGAGGGAGGCCATCCTTTGGCAAGTACCTCAACTTGGGGCAATCTCTAATAAATAAATGCGCGAGAGAGGAGAGATGGTTGCGAAGACCGCTTGATAGTCTTTCCACCTTCCTCATATCGCTCAACTCAAGAGAGGTTAGAGAGGAAGGGAAGAGAAGACTCCAGGCATCCTCCTCCTCCTTGGAAGAAGGAAAGCACACATTGTCTCCCTCCCCTCCACCCATGCTCCTTCCAAAGTCAATGTCCAGTCCCTCGAGGGAGGTGAGGAGGGGTAAGCCCCATTCTCTTACTGGCTGCTTCACATTCTCGCACCCTCTAATTTCAAGGCGCCACAGATTGGGAGGGAAACCTCCTTTGGGGAAGCATTCGATATTTGGGCAATTGTTAATCTCTAGTTCCTCGAGGGAGGTAAGATGATGCCACTCATTTGGTAGACATTTTATCTTCGGACAATCACTAAGAGAGAAAGATATGAGGGTGAGGGGAAGGGGAGGAAAGTCCTCTACCTCTAATGCCGGACAGTCGGATATACCCAAATAGGTGAGATTCTTGCAGCTGGCAATGTTACAGCTGGCAATAGACTTTATCTTCGGACAACCAAATAGCTGGAAAAATGAGAGGGTGACGGGAAGGGAGGGAAGTCCTCTATCTCCAGTGCTGGACACCACCATATGCTCAAACTAGTGAGATGGGAGAGCGTGGAAAGACGCTGTGGTAGGCTTCTCAGATTCTCGCAGCAGTTAATATCCAAACATTCCAGCGCTTCTGCTACTACGATGACCTCTTCCAACGACTCCACTCCCTTGCACTCGGAAATACTAAGTGTCTTCAGAGCAGCGAGTGTACTCTCGGCAAAGGAAAACGATGTCAGCGAATCACATCCATTTATCTTAAGAAATTCAAGCTGAGGCATCGGGTTATCACTGCTGGGGCCATCCGGAGGAATGGTTGGTCCCACTATTTTGGGACACTTCTCAATCTGCAGATCTCTGACTGCGTGCACCTTGCTTGGAAGCTTTTCTAAACTCGCACAATCCCTCAATTCCATCCTTTCGAGGCTGCACGGCAGCTCTATCTCTCCTCCTCCCGCCACAAATGATGTGAACTGAGGACACCTTTCGATGATAACTCTTTCAAGGCAAGTGAGATTTCGCATTTCATTTCCATCCCGCCCCAAGTTGTTTAGCTCGTCACACCCTCCTATATGAAGCTCCTTTAGCTCGACCAAGCAACTCACAAAACTAGCATCAAAGCAAACAAGCTCCGAAAGATTTTCAATTCTTAGAACGGTTAAAGAAGTTAGGTTGACCAAGCTATTTAATATCTCCTTATTACAATCCTCAAGGTACAGCTCACGGAGAGATGGAAGACGAACCGCACCGGCTGAGTCATGTAAATGCGGGCATGAATGGATTTCAAGCTTTATCAAACGATCAAGCTGATGAGGCAATGTCCCGACCAATGAAGGACAGCTCCGAACAACAAGATGCTGAAGACAGGAGAATGGGACTTCTTCTTCTGGGCTCCCGGCATAAGGAGACAATTCCTTCCATGCCAACATCTCTTCGAACTTCAAAGTTGTTAAGGATGAGAAAGGCCTTTTGCTTCCATAAAATTCAGAGCCTATCATTCTTACTGCATGTAGACCTTCGAGAGATAATTCTCTTAGTGAAGGTAGTTGCCCAAGTGAGGGCAGCGATGTAACATTAGAACAGCCCCGCAAGCACAAAGACGTTATCTTAGAATACGACGTACCAACTAACCATGAGGGAAATCTTGCACCACCATAGTGAGAGATAGTTAGATTTTCCAAATTCGGGTGAGGTCGCAAAGAGTCGAGCACATGTGCTTCGCACTCATGATTTTGGAGATTTCCCAAATGTTCTTCCCATTGTAAGGATAAGTTGGTAAGACCTGCCTTTCCAAATAAATTAGCATCCACTGCATCTCTAACTTTTTCCACCTTTTGCAATTCTGATATGATTAATTCTCCTTGAAGATGTGGCCAGTTCTTTAACTCCTTTAACTGCAACCCTTTCTCCGTTCCTACCACAAACTTAGACAAGATAGTGAGATTCTCCAAATTGCCGATACCCAACGGCATCTCTTTTAGACTCTCTCGTATCTCTAACGTCGAGAAACTGTAAGCTGACCAATTTTGTGATACCTTGAGGCAACTTCGAAAGGTTTCCACAACCTCTTAAGATCAAAGCTTGTAATTTGCACAAGTGGACAATTGACTCGGGTAGCGTTTCGATATTGGTGTATGAGAAATTGAGATATCGAAGATGTTTTAATTCACCAACACAATTCGGTACCTCTACGATGCGACAACGACATACCGAGAGCACCCTCAAGTACTTCAATTCTTTTATCAAGTCATATAGCACTTTGTTGGAAATGTTGAATTTGTCAACCCAACTAGATCTATCATGTAGTAGCAATAAACTTCTTAGTACCTGCATTCGGTGATATGCTCTCATGCATTTTGATGTGACATGGAACAACGACGTGAATGATGCATAACGAGCTTTCTCAAGAGATGCGTCATCTTCATTGCCTCCCGGTTGAGACTCCCCAAAGCTAAATAATGTCCCACCCACGATTGACTTTGCTAGATCATTCAAAAGATCATGCATTGAAAACTTAGATGTGTCGACACTTGATTGTTGAAGAAATGATCTGGATACTAACTTATCAAAGTGATTCTGTCCCAATTTCAAGATATTCTCCTTTGCTTTATGTCCATCTAAAAAGCCCTCTGCTATCCATAAGAGTACCAGCTCATCCCTCTCAATTTCGTAATCCTTGGGAAATACCGCACAATAAGCAAAACATCTCTTCAAATAAGCGGGAAGGTGGACATAACTCAATTTCAAAACTCGAAGAACCTCATCATTCTCTCCTGTTGGAAGATCCCACATCTTGCTATTTAAGATAGCTTCCCATTGATCGGGATTCCGTTTATCACGTAGGAGACCACCCAACACCTTTGCAGCCAAAGGTGAACCTTTACATTTTTCAGCTATTTTCTTTCCTTTTGTTTCAAGATCCGGGTGCCTCTCAAAATTTGTTGCTCCAAAAGCATGAAAGGCTAGTAAGCTTGTACAATTATCAAGGGACAGCGCCTCCAAAGGATATGGTGAAGCTCCTGTTAAGGCAACTACCAAACGGTTGCGAGTTGTAAGGATGATTTTGCTTCCCTTAGCACCCACTTCAAATGGCTTTAAGAGGGCTGTCCATTCTCCATACTTCTCATTCCAAACATCATCTAAAACCACAAGAAATTTCTTCCCCAACAGACTGTCCTTCAAATTAATTTGAAGCCAGTTAAGATCTCTGTCCTCGCAAGAAAACTCGGAAAACAACTGCAAAATAGTCTTTGTTATGCTGAGAACATCAAAAACATCCGAGACGCAAACCCATGCTCTCCTCTCGAAGCAGCTGCTTACATTGGGATCATTATAGAGTCGCTGAGCTAAGGCTGTCTTTCCAACACCGCCCATCCCAACTATGGGGACTATGCTCAACGTGGAATCAGCATTTTCGGCTTCACCGGTCAATAGTTTAAGTATTTCTGCTTCTTCCTCCTCCCTGCCGAAAAACCGAGGCTCCGGTAGCGAACTGCTGGGGAGCCTTTTGTCGTTATTGTCAGATTTGTTCACAGCAGTCTCTGTCAAGCTTAGCTGAGCCTTCCTGGTGACGATCTCTTCCAACTTGTTATTAATCTTCTGTACCTTGGTTTCAGACACGAGCGAGCGCCGTCTGCCAAAGACAGAGAACTTCCTCTTAACTTGACCTCTGATTGTGCTGGATTCTGCTTCCGACTTGGCCTGAACGGCTTCAATCTCGAACTCATCGAGCAAGTCTTCCATGTCATAGGCCAAGTCCCTGACATCATCTAGCCACAGCTTCACTAGAGGCTTACCGCTGAGTTGCCTGTCCTCTGCATCAGCCAGCACTGCATTGATTGTGACCAGCAGCTCCTTCCACTTATTGAGCTCGTCGATGCTGATTCCAGAGGAGGGAGGTGCTCCTCCCCTTTGCGCATATTCCAATCCCAGAGAAGCCAACTTGTCGAACAGGACCTGAAGGCCGGCACCGAAAACCATCTCCCCAATGGCCATGGGTGAATCCGTAAACTGTAGAGAACAGCACGGGTTATGCTAAAGCAAAGTGATAATGAGCTATGGAGAAAAAAAAATGGATGAATCAGTCACTCTAGAGAACAAGGGTTATGGCAAAGCAAAGTGATATTGAGCTAATGGAAAGAGAATGCTGAAGTTCAGGATGCACATCATTGTTAGAGAGATCAAAATAAAGTACTTTTTCATATACAAGTGCTTGTCTCGTAATGTTTACATATTATCTTTGTCCGTTCAATAAGGAAAGCAAAGCACTCTACTTCTGGCCAAACAAGAAAAGGGTCAGGCACACCAACTAATCCATTGTGCAAGTTGCTTTATATCACTCTGGAAATAGTGAACCCGCCAAAATCGCCAACTAACAATATATAATCTACTGAAAATTATACTTTACGCCTCGCACAGATGAAAAGGAAAATCGAGAACAAAAAAACAACGATCTCCTATCAAGCGATTCCCGATCATCAACTACTACCTCTGCACCCTTCAGCAAATTATTGCTGCCCATCTTGCTGCAAATTTGCAGCACTGTAACTGCTACTTAAAGCCTACATTCATCGCATACGAAATATGCGATCAACGAGCGGAATCTTTCAGAGGGCATGTGCTCTCCACGCAGAAAAAGAGAGCAAGTAGATAGATGACTCTTACCAGTTCAAAGTAGACTTCCCGGAGCAGACCGGTGAACGGGATTAGATCAACAACAGCAATCCAGCAAGCACAAGCGCTGGGTTCCGGACGAGCAAGAGGAGAACACTGTTGAGCAGGGGGGACGAGAGTGGGGTTGTGGTGAAGCTAAGTGATAATGAGCTAATGGAGAGAGAGAAAACTATAAAGTCCAGGAAGACGAAGACTTCCACCTACCAAAAAGACCAAACCAAGACTTTCGAGGATGCTCTTCAGTGGTTGGAGATTATCCTATCTCTCAGATATTTGTAGTTTCCACCATTATATATTTGTTCATGTATATCAGCCACAAACCCAGGAAGACCAAGACTTTTCGTTGGACAACCCCTAGTCACCAGTAACTTTGTTTGTTCAATAAGGAAAAATCTGATTTTGTCTGTTCGTCCACATTGAAGGAGGAATCGGTCAACTTCCTATATTTCCATAACATAAACAAATTGTTTCAACAAACTATTGTCTTAAACATATGTGAATCTTTAGCACTATAAGTGCCATGTGAAAACCTAGATTGAATATTATTCGCCGATTACGCAAAAACAAAGACATTGAAATCGGGAGGATACTGACAATATGTGGAGAAAATATGCGTGAGCTCGAAATTGATCATTGAATAAAGATCACCTCTTCCGACCAAAAAAAATAAAAAAATAAAAATAAAGATCACCTCTTATCATCTGTTTGGATGGCCACAAGAAAAGGTCCTCTGTTTTAAACAGAAGCCAAAAGTCTTGATCAAAAACAGAGGTCAAAAGGAGATTTTTCATCATATAACCAACTTAGAGTGAACGCAGATTATCGTTCAAAATTTATTACTTATGAGTGTTTTGTTAGCTTCTTTTGCATCCGTACAGACTCAATAACCTTAGGATTGCAATGTCTCTCTTTTATCCGTAATTGGTGAATAACTGAATATGCAATCAATGTAGGCATTTACATGAAAGTTATGTGCTGAAAATTCATAGGAAGATGAGCGGTAATGATCTGCTGAATGGTGTTGAGGGAGTAGTTGATGATCGGGAACCGCTTGATAGGAGAATCGTGGTCCTTTGCACAATTTTCCTGTTCATAAGGGTGATGCCTAGAGTATAGTTTTTTTATACATTGCTAGTTGGCCATGCGTAACCCTTTCCTTTGTCTAAGAGATGCATGGAGTTGACCACAATTAGTAGGACTATCAAATAAGCATCTTTGTGCGACTTACACCGACTTAAATAAATGTTTTCAAACCCAAAATATTGAGGATAGCTCAACGATAGCATCTTACTTCCTATCATACATTTACAAGTCATCAAAGACAGCTAACTTTGTCTGTTCGATAAAGAGAACAGAAACATGTGATTTGAGCTAAACAAGTGAAACAGTCAGGCACACCAACTATTCCATCAAGCAAGTTGGTTTGGGCTAACTTAGTGTGTTCAAAGGATGGTCCTTTCAAGCGATTCATGATCATCAACAACTACTTCAACACCCTTCAGCAGACCATTGCCACTCATCTTGCTGCGAATTTTTGGCAGTATATCTGCCACTTAAAATCCTATAACTAAAATAAAATAAAACACAAAGCCAACCAAAAACTCTTAAGTGAATGCCTCCTTCTCCATTACTTGTAGATATTCCAGGCGTTGTACGTCTTGCTTAAGATTGACAAATTAGCATAAGAAGGAACCTAACAAGAAACCCACCAAAAAAAAAAAAAAAGACTCAATGGCCTTGTGTGAATCAGTCACTGTGGAGAACAACCATTGGGTAATGGTGAAGCAAAGTGATAATGAGCTAATGGAGAGAGAAAACCATAAAAGTCTAGGAAGACCAAGACTTTCACCTACCCAAAACCATTAAAGGCAGACCAAGACTTTCACCTACCAAAAACATTAAACAAAGATCAAAACTTTCACCTACCAAAAACATTAAACAAAGACCAAGACCTTTCGAGGATGCGCATCAGGGGTCAGAGAAATCAAAATGCAGTACTTTTCGTCCACAAGTGCTTGTCTCGTAATGTTTGGAGATCATCCTTAAGACATTTGTAGTTTTCGCAATCATATAGTTGTTCATGTATATGAACCACAAACTCGGGAAGACCAAGACTTTTTGTTACACATCTTCAAGTCATCAAAGACTCGTAGTTATGGCATCCTAATTTCTATTGAACATCTACAATCAAATGTTTGTTCGTGTAAATAAACCATAACCCCATATGTTTGTTTGCTCAATAAGGAAAACAAAAACAACGTGATTCGGGCTAAATATCTGTAAGTCGGACACATCGACTAATTCATCAAGCAATTCGCTTTATTTTACTTTTGAAACAGTAAACAAGTTAAAGATCACCAACCTGTATATAATATACCGAGAATTAATCTCTATTGTACTTGTCTATGAGAATTACGTATAGATTTTCAATTATCTTTTCAACTTTAAGTTTAATGAAATAATAAAAGCAAAATCAAAACCTCAAGAGAAAAAAACTCAAAAAAAAAAAAATAGAGAGAGAGGATTGTTAGGGAGAAGTGTAATATTTGGGTTAGCAAAAGAAAGTAAAAGGGCCAAAGCCCACTCCCACTAATGAAATTCGTCGTTAAGTCATGTTCATGGGCTTAATTTAGGCCTTGTTAATAATGGGCTGAATTAACTCTAGGCTATTCTGTAACTAGATCATCCTGGGCTGAATTAAGGCTCAATATTACCCCCTCCCACTATTAAATTTCGGCCACACCATTCCCCACATGAGTTGGCTATCTTATAGTCTTAGTCCAATTAATTAATTAAGCTCAAAACTATCCCCCGTCGGTCCAAATTAAAATGAAAATTTATGACGAATGCTCCTCAAACTATATGCAAATTAATTATTATTTTTTAGGGGCAGGGGTCAGTCACTAATTTTCTACGTAATAAACTTCTAAATGCGAAGTCAAAATTTAAGTGTCAACATCTTCGACGGCTAAATTGTTTCACTCACAAATGCACAATAGGCCGGCTTGGTGGCAAATTAATTTTAGTTTTTGGACCCTCCTTGAAGCTTCCAAACCAAGTCGGGTTTAATGTGTTGCTCAGACTCGCTCGCAGCTTAAAATATATTTTATAATGCTAAGGGCCGAACCAAGCCAGGCCGAACCAGTGGCCAGGCTTAATGTATTGCCCGAACTCATGCAGAGCTTAGAAGGATACATTTAAACGTATGGATTGAGCTCGGCCTGAGCCAAAGTTAAGTAAAGCGAAGATGTCATCCAAACCGGCCATTTCCACCCATTTGCTAATGAGGTCTTTATATGCTTTATTTGAATTTCTCTAGCCTCTCTACATCAACCATACCCTTGTGTGGCAATGGATTCTGAACTCAACAATCCATAAAGCGAACTCCAATAAACTAGAACAAAGAACGCCAAACTGGCTTTTACAGGGACGACTCTAGTTCGGTGAACGATTTTTTTCACATCTCCCCAACAACTTAACCATCTTCACAGCTTCACACAGACCCCATCAGGAGCGCTCTCTCTATCAAACAGTAGAACAAACACTTGGTGCGCAAAGCTTATAGAGCCGATGCATGCTCAAGAAGAACTGGAAATCGCGCTTGATCACCATCACAGACACCGAATCACGCTAACCAGGCGCAAGAAAAGCACATCAGTAGAGAAGCACGGATAAATTATCTAGTACGAGAAAAAGTTGGAAAATTTATGGACCGAGCTGCGAAACCCGGACGATTGGTAAACAAAAGCCTATGACTAGACAAGACAAGACCGAAGGCACGAAAAGGAAGAATCTGGGACGCCCTTTTAACAGTCCGAGCTCAGTGGACGACGAAGCGAAAGCGTCTCGCGAGCAGGACCTTCACAGAGAGAAGGAAATGGACAAGCCTTCTTTGTCTATTCCGAGCGTGCTCGAGCTGGGTCTGAAGCTATTTTGTTAACTTGGTTCTTCTCATGTGGGTCTATATTGGGTCTTGTGAAAACCCATTAAAAACCAAATCTCATTGAGCTATAGTATCTTTCGACCAACTTTCGCCCGGTCATTTAATGATTCGTTAGTTTCCCAAAAAAAAATAGTACTTAGAAAAAATATTTTCCTAAAAATAATCGATGTGTCGCCTCAAAAATGAATAAATGGAAATTATTTTTATTATCCATGAAAATATTTGAAAATAAATTATTATCGATAACGAAAACTTTTTTGCATTGACTAAGTTTAAGCAATACCAGGAATCATTTTTGGAAAAAAAAAATCATGAAACAAACGAAACCTAAATGTTAAATAACCAATACATAATCCCGTCATAAAAATGTGAGGTAAAAATTGGGCCCATAACTCATTTTGACACCTTTAAATAAGCCTTATAACTTTTGTGATTGTTCATGACAAAGATGTGCAGTGATTCCTTTTATCGTGTTAGAAAAACTTTTGGAATGAAAAGAAATGTCTTCAAAATGTTTAAAACTGTTGGTGTTTGTTTGTAAAACAAACAAATAAGGCATTTTCCTTATTCCACGTGGGAGGGATGAAAGAGTGCAAGACACTTTAAATTTGAGAAGGCTATTATAGTATTTCAAATGGAGAAATGAAATAGTGGGCTAGATCTCACCGGACTCGCGTTCGGGTGCGCGATTATTAGACGTACTTAGCATTTCGTGCAACGGACGAAAATAAGCCTTAATCAACAATTATTTTTTTGAATTTCGAAATTAATTATTCTATAATTTTATTTCATTATTTTTTTAATTGTGACTATTCGGACATGAACGGTATTGTCGGAATGGCGGTTTTCACACACGAACAGCCATGTTCAAACTTCAATTTTTCGGACATGAATATGTGTGTCCATATGGGCGGTTCAAATGCCAAGAGGTGTGTTTATTTGTATTATATAATGGACAATTCTATTCATTTTACGTGGTTCGTCTTATTTTCGTTTTCCTTCAAAATAAAGACGGCCATCTTTCCATTGTTTTACAAAGTCTTAGGAGATTTTGGAATTACTTTATCTAGTATTCTCACCGTGACTTTATTGTATCCTGAAGAGAATTTTTCAGAAATTTATAGTAACTTCGTGGGGCAAATTGATCCTAAAAAAAGTGATTACACCCCTCAAAGTCCGACTATATTGTGACTTCATTTCCTCCAAAAAACAATTTCAACAAAAACGTCTCGAAAATATGTAATGCTCGAGGAAAAAATAACGGATACATCGAATCATAGACATAAAATCACATTACTGTAATGAATGAAAGGGTTGGGTTGTTGAGTGATAGGGGTGATCAATGGAGCTCCCAAACAACGAGCAAAGAGTAGAGAGACGATGAAAGAAGGCTCGTATGAGTTAAGTATTGGGATTTGGCGCACAATCATAACGAAGTGAAACGTAAGGCAAAAAGAAAAATTGGCACAATATTTATCTTGATTTACCCTTAAATTAGGACTTTGTCCAGTGATAGATTTCAATATAATTAGCATATCGCACATCTCATATATCCCTCATTTACACAATAAAGAGATCTTATATAGGAGTAGTTGTTCGTGGCCCAAACCTAAACTACCAATGAAAAAAAATATGAGTTCAAATTAAAAAAATCCTTTGGCGGGTCGAGGGTGCCGCCCTCGCGACCCCTGCTTGCTCACCGGGAAGCGGGACCCCGTACTTTCCCGGTGATGGGGAGTGTGAACCTCATCTCAACATTAAATTTCTTTCTTTTCAAGGCGGCAAGTGTATGATATTGTGCGCAATAAGCCTCTTAACATTTTGCCAAGGAGTAGCCAATTCCCTTGTTTAGGGGAAAGCTCATTTTTTTTTAAATTTTTGGTTTTCTTTCTTGAGGAAACAAATCGAGGAAATGGAATCGCATGATTTGATCCCGCTTTTCACAAAATAATACAACAAAATAAAGGAGAATTCTTCTTTTTCAATGAAATATCAAGTTTCTATCGAAATGAAACAAAAAATTATTATTTTTCCGGTCTACCCCCGAAATGGAGAGACATTCAACACTCTCTATACTAATACTTCTCTTGTTGGCATGACCCATTTGAATTAGAGTTAGGCCGTTAAACCCTTCCAATCCCAAATGAATTCGTAGTTCCTTGCCACGAAACCGGTTCGATGCACAATTATTTTTTTAGCCCAATCACTTTTCCCAAAACTAAAAGAGGGGGAATTTTTTTTTCAAAATGCATTGTCAGGTTTCTACAGTAAACAGAAGGAAATTTATTGTTGGGTCACTTTGGTCCCATTGAAGGACATCGACAGCATAGTGGGGCTCGAACATTTGAGAATTTCTCAAAAACTTCAACAAAATTTTGGGTGTGTGTGTGTTGTCTTGAGAAGAAGAAGAAGAAGAAGAAATTAGAATAGAAATGGACCATATTCTGCCAAACGGTCACGGATCTCCAAGAGGGGGCTTTATATCTAAAAGGGGTACGTGCTTGGATCTCGATTTGGTGAAACAGGGAAGCCATTTCTTCTCGTGCATCAATTATTTTGGCGTGGGCCGCCACCATACCACTTTTGGAGGCTGGTGCGATGGAGGGTGACCGGACTATGAGGAGAAAGGTTCCAAGGAAGTACAGACCACCAAGGAGGGATTGACATTGCTTAAGCGGTAAAGTGGATGGGACTTCACTTTTTAATGCTTAGGTTCCCTCCGGAAAGCGACACGGCCGGATATGCGAGATCTCGTCATGTTATCTTGGGTAAGATCCGCTCACAAATGGTTATCGTACTATGTGGTCACTTTGAATATTCTTTTTCTTTTGAAGGGAGGGGCTTAGTTCTCGTGAAATGAGTGGTAGTTACATATGGTATTAGAGTTTAACTTCCTTCAATAGATTTATTATGGGGGGCTAGTATTGTTGGGAATGCAAGAGCTCGGGACTTTTCTCAAGTGAATATCCAACCTACATGGTCACCGAGTGCTCTTTTTGGGGGCTTGCTTCAAATGAATTGGATCGAGAGATTACACAAACACTTTAGCGCAATTGAGAAACTTTGGTCAAGGATTAGGTGCGAGCACGAGTACCAAGTAGACCTTGGAACCCTGCCTGATCAGTTCTGATGGAACCGGCTACCACCGGTCCTACTCCTAGTCGGGTGCGGAACCGAACCAAATTGGAGAATCAGACCGAATCGGGGAACCAAATCGAGATAACCATAACTCTCTCCTTTTACTCATGCATCGCATCTTGTTGCCAACTCTTATTCCTTACTTATCCAGTTAGGGAATTTCACGTCGGTTTTATCATGCCTTGACGACACAGATGTAAAAATCTATGGCTAAATAAGAAATCTGCGATGGCATAAAACAAGGGAAGTTGCTTGAATATAGAAGAATTTGCCAGAAGGATGTTTATATGAGAGACATGAAGTCGATGGGTGGGGCTTATATTTTTCTGAATTGTTTAGTAGATGGAACATTGATCTCCAGTGAACCTCTGAGTAGGATTCGACCCCAGATGAAGTCCTGACCATTTTATTAATAATGTAGTATTGAAGCATTGAGATTATGTTGGCCACTCGTCGTCATCAGCTTTTAACTTTGTAGGCAAATATTCTAAAGAGTAATGAAACCAAAAAATAAAAAAGGAAATTGGCCGTTTCCCGGATAAGCTTCGGAACTTGACCTAACTGACAAATTCGGTTCCAAAGTTGGTTTCATCTACAGGATATGTTCCAGGTTCAACAAACTAGAAATCGATTCTAACAGGGTAAGTTCCAAATTTGAGGTCCGCAATTTACCCATTCTGAAACTACTTAACTCTAGTCAAGGACACGTAGTATGAACGACGGGTATTACTTTCCTCCCTCTTCATTGGTAGTGGATGGATCGAAGAAGAATATATTTTTTTAATGTACTTTTTGTCAATGAGTGATACATTTGTTTTCACAAACATGTTGAATCATTAAATTGGTAATATACCTGTTTACATTCCAACGAAAAGGGTGTCGTGATCCCATCGGATTAATCAGATCGATCCTAGGCAACGAATTAATATTTTCCTTTTAATCTTCCGCCAAAATATAGAATATTACTCAAATCTTAGTAAACCATAATAAAAACCACACGTAAATATGTGTGTCGATTTTTAGGCCATCTGTAACATTCCATTAATTTCCACTCCCTTTTCTTGCCGCAGATAATTCGGCTGCGAAGAGACACAGCTGCATTCACAATCACAAGTGACTCAAAAGTCTTGAGTGAGGTATTGGTATGGAGTATTTTTTTTTTGTTACACATTTATGTGGCAATTATCGCGATTTAATTCGTGAATGTAGTTTTATTTAGCGTAAAATTTATAGATAAGTTTATGCGAACGAAAACTCTATAGTTTCTGTGTTCTTTCAAGTTTACTCTCTAAGAAAATAAAATATTACGATTTTGATTGCAATCGATTATGATTAATCGAGGGAGATGTACGATTCATGAAGATACATGCATAATTAAAGCTGATATGGAGAATCTCCCGGAGATATATGCACAATTAGAAAAAACTATGAAGAATTTCAAAGATATAACGGTGAGAATAAGATGATTGGCTTAGGACATGAGGAAAAAGAAAGTAAATGCGCATGGCAATGTTTTTGCTCTAGGAATCAACTTCTGGCTCTAAGAGAAATAATTTTTTTTGTTTTTTACTTTTTCAAGTGGCTCCAAAACTATTTCTGAAATAATAAAATATTCTAGAAGTAGAAAAATGAAATTGCATAATCAAAAATATTTTTACTTGAAGTTGCGTTGCCAAACGGTTTACGCTCTAGAAAAATATCCGGAAAGAAATTCTGCTCCAAAAATGTTGTCATGCACGCCTTGAAAAACTCGATTAGTAATTATTATTTGTCTCCATGGTCGGCGATGGTACTTTCGATGGTTATCGGGGTATCTAAAATACGCTTTGATGTGTCTGGGAATTCATCTAAAATAATTCCCAAGTACTAAAATCATATACAACTTTCTTTGTTCAAATTTAAATGTTTCTTCTTAAAAAGTTACGAAAGTTAAGCCAAGCTGGTCGTTCATCATCTTCATTAATATTTTTATTCTCTCAAGTTAATGAAAACATTTTGATTTCCTAATTACAAAGATTGGAAGAGAGAGTTGGGGACAAAATGTCAAATTGAAAGGGACCTGACTTTGGCCCACAAACTGGATAAAAATTTCTTGGTACGTTCGGAATCTTTCTCGATAAGCTTTTCATTATATGTAAGAATGCTTTGATATAATTGGGGCCAGATTTTTCTTTTAATGGACTATATTCAAACATAATATGAAACAAATAATTTTCTCAACACGAGGAAATTCTAAGAAATTTGATTGGACTAATGTTGACACATAAATTTTTTGGGCAAAGGTTATTTCTATATATTTCTTAGTTGGAAGTGTTTTAGATTGTTTAGGTATTTAGAGTTTCCTAAAATTGGGACTAGATTTCTTGATATTTATTCCCAAGAAAAATAAAAAATAGAACAAATATTGTCATGTTATCAAAGAGACTTAAAGTATTTTTAGGTTATTTTAAATCTTTGGTTCATGAAAGTAGAGTGGATTCTTGTGACTTACTCAGCTCTAACTGGCCTTCTAATAGGTTAGTGGGGGCTCTAATATTATTTAATGACGAGAAATCAAATTGCTGTCGAAGAGAACCCATGCAAAGCATAAGCTATAATGACTCGGTCGGACGAAGACAAGGGAGTGGTCGCCGGGCTATAAGGCTTGAACAAAGAGCGGCTCCTCGTAGACTTCTAAGATAGAAAAGGGACCTTAATGAATCAAACTGTGCACCAAAATATTTACAGCACATACATAGGGGAAATCAATTTCGAAACACACATACACGTGTGCACGCACACACACACATATATGGAATTAACTCGCGAATGCATCCTTTGATGTAATGACAATGCTTTAAGCGTGCTCAGGTAGGGGCACTCCCAGAATGGGTGACATCCTAGGAAGGTGCTCACCTGTACGCCAAAAGAAAAAAAAAAAATCGTGCGGCCTGATATAAGACGAATCAAAGCGAACAATATCTCATTGAGTTAATACAAGATGTCACATAAGCACGACTCAGTAATCATGTTACTTGCGCCCACCTAACAATCCCTTACATTACGTCGAGTTTCATATCAATAGGCACGACAACCGAATAAGGAAAAAGAAAATAGCGCCCAATCGATTCATCAACATCCTTATGCATAATTCATTGACTCCAGTCGAAGACCACATTTCCGGTATCTGCACATAACATGTTCCCTTTTTCTTATCAAAATTGTCAATGAATTTCCTCTCCTCCTCTCTCTCTCCCCCTCTCTCAACCTTAGAATATGAAGATAGAAGAGGGACATTGTCGATGGCACATGTACCCTGTAACAATGGAGGCAGAGCATGTGAACAAACATGTGGGGGATTCCATCTTCCCTATTCTCGTGTCTTGTGCTTGGGAAGAAGCCTCAAAAGTAGCAAGAAACGACACCCATCTCTCTCTCTCTCTCTTTCTCTCTCTATCAGACCCTGATCAATCACCTGCAACTCTACTCGCTCTTCTGATTATTTTTTGACAATAATATCCTGCGACTGTTGAAAGACACGACAGCATTCCTACGGTATTTGACTTTTTCTGTATCGCCGTGTCTGACCTGGGAGTGCTGGAGAAGGTGGCCTCGGCATATTTCCTCATTTTCCCACCCTGTGGAGGACACACTTTTCTCCAGCAAATAATGATTTGTGCCTTAAGAGGACGTTTTCCTGTGTAATTTCTGACATTAATGCAAGTCGAGGAAAATGGCAATAAATAAGCAAGAAAAATAGAAAAGTCCTAGGAATCAATGCAAGTGAAAAGAAAGAGAGCACAAAAATAAGTGTCGTCAAAGGAAATCTTTGCATTCCCAATATGTTCCCTGTCCCGACCAAATATCAATGTCTCACAGAATATTACAAAATTATATTTGATTATAAACTTACACTACACTACACAAAAAATAAAATAAAATAAATAAAAACTTCAATTTTTTTTCATTTTTTTGGGGCATCTCTGTTTCAGGGCATGAACAGCTTGTTCCCGCACTTGCATCGCCAAGCCTCCGGGTAATACTCCAGCGGCGAGCTCAGACCGGGCTGGACCGGCACGTGAACCGGCTTGCACGGCGAGCAGTTCCCGCACCGGGATCTGCAGGATGGCGGCGCCGAACCCGGCCCCACGAGCAGCCTCCGTGCCGCGCCCCGCTCCAACTCAGCCCCCGACGACGACCCACTTGCTCTCCCGCCGCCGGGAAGTCCCCCGGGCATTGTCGAGACGCTTTCTGGGGCTAGAGGCCTGGCCGACGCCAACGTGAGGAGGAGGAGGAGGGGGAGGAGGAGCGCGAGGGCTGCGACGGTAGGCCGCCGCCGCGTCCGGCGGCCCCGGCTGCGGCTCGACGTGCCCATCACCGCGATGCCAAGAAGCAAGCGAGGCAAAGTGATGACGAGGCTTGGTGTGGGTTGCTTTGAAAAGTCTCGCTCAGCTTCACTCTCACGGAAGAGGAGATTGAATGAGTGTGTGTCTCTGCTAGAGAGAGAGACTGAGAACTGGTTTGATTTACAGTTGATATGATTGAAGGGTTTTGTTTTTTGTTATTTTTTGTTATTTTTTGTTATTGTGAGCGTGGGGGAGTCAAAGTCAAAGACAGAGACCAAAGGAAAGATTAGAGAGGTGTGAGGTGATTTGTTTTATTGTGTGGCTTAGGCAGAGGGGTAGGTGGGCCCTACTTCTACATCTGGTTGATTGGGATTGATCAGGTGGTGTGTGTTTGAATGATTGGTGGATCCTACGTTAATCTCACTTTGCCTGACCACAGCACCAATCTAGCCTATTCTTAGGTGTTTTTTTTTTTGTTGAAAAAAAGCCACCAAAAACCACAAATTATATTCATTATGACATATTTATTTTAAATTTTTCATTATGTCATTCAAAACCTCAATTTTTTTATTCATATGACATATTTATCCTAAACTTATACTAGTGTAACATATTTACTTTAAAATTTTATTTCGACACTAAAAATCCTAAATTTATATTAGTGTGACACATTTACCTCAAAATTTAAAGTAACAAGTTTAGGGGTTTTTGTGTCACAAAAAGATAATTTGGGTAAGTATGTCACATTGATGTAAGTTTGAAATTTTTTGTATAAAAAAATGTTTGTGATAAATATGTCACACAAGTACAAGTTTGGGGTTTTTAGTGTCACAAAAAAATTTTTTAGGGTAAATGTGTCATGATGAGATATAATGCGGGGTTTTTGGTGATATTTTTCCTTTTTTTTTTTTCTTGGTCAAATCATCTTAGGTGTTGATTGGGTGAAAAATCAAGGTGTTGGTGTCGGGAGTGATTATTATGTGGTAGGAATTAACAAAAAGGATACATGAATTCAAAATTATGCAAAAACTAAGTAATCTTGCAATTCAAGCTAAATTCAAGAGGAAAAAATTACCATAGAAATCATCGAGCAAACCCATTGGATTTGAGTGTCAACACTGAGGAGAGTCAGCCATTAAAAAATCCACAATGAATTGTAAGAATATAGAATTTAGATGAGGTAGTTATAGGCTCTTAAAATGACTTCTAAAGTAATAAATTATATTTCCTTTAATATGCATTATACTCTTTTCCATTTGGTTTTGGCCTTTTCATTATAGAGTGAAAAGTAAAGAAAAAACGGTATAGCCATGAATCACACATATTCCAAAGTTCAGAAAAACTCTCAAACAAAGAAGAAGATATCACGACATACTTCAATCGGAAAAAGTGTCAAAAAGGCCATAAACCTGTTGTATTGATGCCAATTTAATATTAAATCTTTTAATTGTGTCAATTTAGTTATAAATATTTTAACTTAGAGCTAATTTAATCCTTCCGCCTAATTTTTCCCGGGACATTTCTTTGATATGGACGCCGAGGCGTACTACTTGTACAGTGAAAGCGACATTGACATTTTTAAATAATATTTTTTATTTTTCTTTATTTTTTTCCAAATTTCTCTATTGGTGGTGTGTGACATCCGAAATTTTTTACATAATAATTAGAAGGATTTTCTAAAAATGGTAACCGTTCGAAGTGCAACGTTTTATGATATATGATAGCGAATGATTTTCCAGCGTATTAGTTAACTCTTCAAATTATTGAGTTTTCCTAAGAATCAACGAGCGATTACCGAATTGCTTCTAAGCTCGAATAGCCATTTTTCGGAAAGGTTGCCGATTAGAGATGAGCCATTTATTTCCTCTTATTTCTCACACCGATCACTCTTGATTCATTTGTTGATTTCAATGCTATTGCATTACTATGTATCACAACATCACCCTCATCATTAGCTAGTTATTAATATAGTAATGATTCATGCACTACTTGGCCGAAGGAGAAGACTTCTCCCAAAATATCATTGCTCTTGTATTTAACCACAAGTGCCCTAGCTATCAAGATAGGCCATATGAAACAACTATAACATTAACTCTATGTCAATTATTACTTTAACTCTATGTCAAACCCGACGTGACATCCCATGGCGTTACGTCACTCATGGGCTTTGGTTTAATCTGACCTTTGTAACAGAGGGCACATGCGGAAGCTTACCAAACCATAACAATCAAAGTCCATACATAAACAAACAAATGCATGCGAAATAAGAATGCAGACATAATGCATAAAGGGCATGGCCTTGATAAGATTCACTAATCTAAATCGGGCGCAACAGCACAAAAATACTAATTTTATAGAATAAATAACCGTTTAATTACATATTTCTTTGCTCAAACAAACATGAGAATACACCATCGATATGCTCCAACACCATTGCTATCATCGAGGCCATAGGGACCTAGTTATACGAAAAGGGTTTAACGACGAGGAGTGAACAATAAGCTTAGCAAGTAAAATCTTTAATCAAACAACTAGGAAATCCAATCATCATTCATTCAAGCGAAACTCAACAAGCAACACATCATGAGATACTAATAAAAATCACTTTGAAAAACATACACGAAGATTACAATGCTTTATTAAAATTTCCCCTTCAATCTTACCGCCGAATACCCATATAATCCACATTTCAATTTCACATCGCTTCGTCGAAGAACCAAGCGATCGGCGTTAGGTTTCTACTCGACCACGATTGTGTGGCACTAACTCAAGCCACGAAACTACATGCAAGAATCGAACTCCATGGGTCCTTCCTCAAACCATGTAGCCGGACCATCTCATATTGTCCTACTTCAATTTTTCATAAATCGATCCCAATTAGGACGATCAACTAGTATAATCTGCTCACCGACTCAAGGGTACCAAATCAAACAACAAATTAGGCAGTTAATCCCTCATCTCAAGCTTAAGGCCGGAAATCCACCCCTAGGTTCCAAGTTCAATTCAGTTCGAATCAACTACAAACAATATGGTTAACTTTCATGTCTGCACTATCCATAATCCAAAGGCGCTAACTCAAGCAACATATCGTTCGTAAAAGGACGTTGTCCTCTCCATGCACACAAAACTTGCCCGTTCCATACCCATTTCCAAAACAACATAAAGCGCCACAACGAATGATCATTGGACAGGTTAGTAGTTAGGATATAGGTAGTACTTGCCTTAGAAACTTGCGCGAAGAAAACGGGGGTCGAATCTAGCCAATGGAGCCGTGGGTCTTCTTCCTTCTCTTTGTGCCGCGCGGGTCACCATGGTAGCGGGAGACGGAGGGATGTGGTTGGGACCTTGAGAGCTCAAGGGGAGGCGTCGCCGGAGATAGGGGTTCGGGCGAGACGGAGGAAGAGCTCCGCGTCGTCGGATTGAGAGAGAGGGCGTGGTGAACGAGGTGTGAGGGTTTCCATGAGATGAAAAGAGAAAGGGAATGAGAGGAGAGAGAGAATGCCCTTTTATATAGGGGTTACGGCGGTTCAAGGGGTTTGCGGCTCTATCGCGAGCTAAATTCACTCCGAACTGATTTTACTCTAACTATCACCATCAATTAAATCACAAACGGTCCGACTAAAACTATCTCGCCCGACTATGCCATCAAGCTCGAATATTCTACCGCTCTAAATTAAATCCCCCAAATTATAATCTCAAATAATTCAAGTCCGGCATAAACTAATTCGCTTGAAATCTCGTCAAGCAAAAATTTAGGTCTTCACACTCTAGTTAAAACTAATCATTACCACCCCATTTCTCACCCCTATATAAACCGATCGGTGGAGCATTTAAGGGACCATAAAGCCCCACTTCACTATCTTCACCCCCTAAGTTTCTCTCTCTAACTTTCCCCTTTAAGACCAAGAGTGAAAGCGAAGGTCTCACACCTTATTCTTTGTCAAAATCTTTCTAGTTGGACAAGGTAAATCATTTGTTTCCACTACCTGGTAATAATGGTTTCTGTTGTTTGTAAATTAACTGTTATTAATTATCAATTTTTTTATTTGAAGGTGTTACGTTAGCAAATATTTTCAATGTAAGTGAAAGCTTTAAGTTAGAATGATCTACTTATTGCTCTTGACTTGGTTGCTTGCTGTTTGCTAGTTCCAGTTGGAATTGATGATAAGTATATACAAGAAAAAAAGGACTAAAGCTTGGCAATGAAAGTTAGTATACCGAGTTGTTGTGTTTCGAATTGGGTTTCTTTGAAAAAGGGATGTTTTATTGTCATTTCATGATAATTGATAGTTATCGAGCGTAAAGAGTGATATAGGGGTCAAATACTGAAGTTGGTCAGAGTATGGAAGTTACTGTTCGTTCTTTGCAAATGTTGATGATTTAATATATATATATATATATATATATATATATATATTTATACACAATAAAAAAAAGAAAACTTTGCCGACTAAACAAAGTTATCGATTTCTGTGTAGCCGATGGTCACCTGTTGACTTGTTGACCGACGGTCAACACTATTACCGATTGAAATAATGATAATAATATAATAATGACTAAAATAATACTATAATAATAATAATAATAATATTATTATTATTATTATTATTATTAATATTAATATATTAATGATACGTTTTTACATAAAATAATTATTAAAAAAGAAGAAGAAGAAGTTGCCGTTGCCGACATTATGTGGGTGTTACCGATTGCCATATTGGTGTGCCGGTCATGGAGTTCCGATTAATTTAATAATATAGTAATTAAAAAAAAGTAAAAGTTTCCGATTGCATGCAGATGGTTACAGGTTTGATGTGCTCATTTCTTGAGTTGCCGAAGTGATGCAGGAAAATTCTTATCCTTGGTTGATGATTTGACAAATGTGATGTTGTAATGTTGATTTTGAATATTTTCATGAGCACCATCTTTGCATGATAATTATGTAAAAGATAATAACCATATTCCGTCATTTACGTAATGGTGGTGACGATGCCTCGGAGTTGCAATGTCCTTGTTGTATGATCGGAATGCCCCATGAAGTGTGACGGGATGCCTCGAGAGATTCAAGATGTGCTGCTTTGTGTAATTTGAGATGCCCTGTGAAGTGTTACGGGATGCCTCAAGAGTCGAGATGCCCAAACTGTATGATCTTGGATGTCCCATGTATTAGAGATGTCTCGAGAGTGTTTGGGAGGAGACGTAAAGATGACAATGCATGTTCATGTGTATGCATATATTCATGTTGATAAGACACTAGGTGATGCCAATGCATTATGATATAACATGCCATCTAAATGCCTTGAACGAGTAATATCATGCAGTATTGTTACCGTCATGAATGAAAATCATGCGTATGCTTAGGCATTTATGTATTATTTTAAAAAAGGGTGATTGGCTCTTGGTTTGGTCCGGTTCATCTCGAGAACTAGGAACCGGACGAGTGGTCTCGATTCCCATTTTCCGGAACCGGAGACCCGGGCCCGAATCGGACCGGCCATTGTGGGAACCATGAATCGAATCGGACTGTCGGTCCGGTTCCCGATCGGTTCCAAGGAACCAAAACTGAAACCACGACGACGATTGCACATTCCCTGCCGTACCGGTCCGGAGCGGGATATAAAACCGAATCTGTTTATGCTCTTATACTCGTCCTTCATGTGTTTGTAGAGCTGGAGTTCGGTTATGTGATTATTGCTTCAATTTGTGAATTCAATTCTTGTGCCTAGACTTTAGCGTGCTTGAAGTTTTCGAGGACTAGGTTTTTTTTTTAAGTAGCTTTAGATTTCGGGATTACATATTTCTTGGATTGCATTCTTGATGATACTTATTGGAGGCTTATACTATACAAGGTTGAAATGTTATGTTTCGATAAGGATGCTCAGTAACATATGATCTTATGACATAGTTTCAATATCCTGTACCAAGCTCCAAGTTTCTTGTTTTAAAGTTCGACCGATCTGTCCCGTTCCTATGTCCTTAGAACCGAGAGCTGGGAACTGGACAGCCCAACCACGGGTTCTAATATTAAGAACCGGGAACCGAACCGGACTCATCTAGGGTCCGGTCCAATCCGGGCGATTCCCAAGTCGGGCAGCCCGATTTGCTCACCCCTAATTTTGAATACTTTTTGTGTGTGTACCAAGGTTGAGTGATAAGAAAATCCCCTATCTTAGACTTAGAGGCTTTCATTTTCTGGGCCTCAGCTCACTCCTTACTAAGCTTCAAGCGAGCTCTCACCGGCTACCGAAGAAATTTGGAAAAAAAAAGATAGAAACATAGAAAGAAAGAAATAATAAAAAAATAATATATTATTAAAATATGATTTAAAAACATTTACGTTAGTGTCGATCATGCCACGTAGGCCATCCGGCATCCATGTCGAGCAATATTTGACCAAAATTAGCCAAAAGGATTGAATTGGCTTTAATTCAAAAGGTTTAGAATTGAATTGGTATCATTAAAAGGTTTAGGACTAAATTGGCATCAATGTAATAGATTTAAGATTTTTTTTACACTTTTCCCTACTTCAATCATGTGTTACATATACACACATATCTATATGTACATGTGTCTATGCAACACAATATTTTGATTTGAAAGGTTGTATGTGCAGCCATTTAAGGGGTTGGAAAATCTAGCCAACAAAAGGAGAAGCGCTATTTACACCCCATTTATGACTAAATCCACCCATTTTCTACCAAAAAGACAAAATCAACCTCAATTATTCTATTGCAATTTAAAGTGGTAGTCCTAAATTTATTTACTTTCCTTCCTTTTTAGTTTTTCAATTTCATACGTAGGATCTAATTGCCATAATTAGGAGTTTCACGTATTTTTGTTTTGTTGATTGTAAGTGCTATGTTTTTACTTTACTATTAGGTTGCATTTGGTCGTCTCGGATAAAACTCGGGATAGGATATATTTCCTATCCCATGTTTAGTGGTTGTCCATGATATGATAAAGCGAGATATAGAGGGGATATGGGGGAAAATTATCCTAGGGGAGGGTGGGATAGAGTCGAATATGATTTTTCTTATCAATAACACCATAAATTGTACGCTCAAGCCACCCCTCCTCCACCATTGCCCCATCCGCTATGCCCAGCCACCTCTTCAGCGGCGGGCCACCTCTTTGGGTGCGGCATGCAGCTTCTCCGACGGCGAGCCGCCTCTATGGCTGCGATGGGCAGCTTCTCCAATAGTGGCGGCGAAGCAATTCTATCTATATCAATATATGTGGTTTTTTTTAGCTTCTTCGGTTACGGCGGCGAAGCCGAGGTCATCGTTGAAGATCGCTCTATTAGCCGATTTGCACTTCAGAGAGGATGCATGGACCAACTAGGGGGCCCACTAGGACGTGAACTTCGTCAACGTCATGTCCACCGTGCTCGACGATGAAGTTCATGGTGAATGCTTGTTTCAGTAGTGTTCGTTTTCTACTAGTTTGTTTCGCTTCGTGCCTAGCACGCATTGGTGATTTGGCGAGTGTAAGGATAGTCTGTTGTACTTGTGCCTTGAGAATGTAAGTATGCTGTGGTGGGCGAGCTCGAGTTAGTGAATTGCAGGTCGGGAGGAGAATGAATGTTGAACAAGAGGGCATTATTGGGCGAATCGGAAATGAAGTTGGATGAGATAGAAAGAGGGAAATAGTTTTTCGCCTTTTGAAAAAACGCGGACTCTGCTAACAATTCAGAGTCCTTGAGGTCTTCCAAATTTAGGTCATGTTGTTGCTATTTCTGTGAATTGGTTTCGAACCTGCTAAGTTCAGTGCATGGCAATTAATTTGTGTGTTTTCGGCCCTGACAGCCATCCCATCGAACTTCAACTCAACGGCCTTGGTGAGCTGCCGGAGATCCATTGCGTCGGCTCCAGAGAAAAGCCTCCTTGGTACAAGTCAAGAATCATTATATTGATATCCAATTTCTACCAAACAATGAATATCATGAATATAAAGATATCCGACATTAAATCCAAAGCTCACCAAACGGCAAATAAGATATGAATAAATTCTTGGATTTCTTATCCTATCTTATACAGCCATATCCTCACTAGAAATGGGGACGACCAAATGCAACCTTATAGTATACTTTTGTAGGAATTAGCTTTGTCAAAAGGAAGAATTTAAAAAAAATTAATTTTTTCTATGTTGTTAAGCACGTTAAAGGAACAATTCTCATGTACTATCTAGAAAAAATTTGACATATGCTTTTTAATAAGACAATCACTTGCTTTTAACTTTCAATTTTGTTGTGCATATCACCGTAAAACCTTTTCTTATCAATTGTCTTTTATACTCCTATAGATATAATGGGATGATATGATGAAACACAAAAAAAATTCTTTGTTGCATTCTTCAATATAAAATTTTAAAAGACGCAACTTAATTAAATCAAAAAATTGCATAAAAAAGAATTACTTTTTAAAAATGCCAATGAGATCTCATCATTTTATATGGACAAAGATTAACAGTGCCCGATAAATGTTTACCAAAAGATAGTAATATGCTTCACTTTTTCACATTGATTTTTTTGGAGTGTTTTCGGTACTTCTATAACATCCTACATGCTATGTGTAGAAATATTTCGACAATAGTAATGAAAATAGGTAAATTCTTTGCTATAGTAATTAAGGAAGTTGATATATATTTCCTTGAAAATTTCTTCTTTTGAAAAAAACTTATTTATGTACAAGTAAAATTTGAAAATAAAAAAGAAAACATAGGGCCTTTTTGTGTGTAGGTACCCACGCTATATAAAAGTAAAACATGTGAAATGTTACACTTCGATTATGGCAACTAGATCTTTAGAAATAGAAATAAATAAATAAAAGAAGGAATGGGGCCACCGCTACAAATTGCAATTAAATGATTAGGGTTATATTTTTCTTTTTATTAAATGTCACGCCCCGATCTTCGGGTACGCAACAATCCTACAAAAACGCCTTAGGTCATAAAAGGACAACATCCCAAACACGTCATCAACCCATTTTTTTTCTTTTATTTAAGCACATGCAGAAAGTTCTATTTTTCTAGACAATATTTAAACGATAGTAGAGATAGACTAGCGAGCGGTCAAATCAATTAATATCAAGTAAAGATTACTTTTATTTATTTATCCCGTTAACCTTGGGAAGTACGTATATACACAAAAACCCTACCTCATGGCCACTTCCTACGACCACACAAAAGATACTAGTTCGGTTTCGGGTTAACACTACTCCAAGTTACTTCCAAATAAAGAGACCAACGTCCATATCCTCTACTCGGATCAAGTATACCGCTACTACATAGCTAAAGACCTGAAAAATGGTTAACAACAACGAGTGAGATATAAAATCTCCGTGGGTCAACGCTTAAGTCTAAATAGAGCGCGATTCGCTCGGGCGGCCTAAACATGCAAGATAAGTATCGACAACAGATCGATAGAGTGCGACTATCGTCACGCTTTAAGCGCCATATGGTCGGGCACATCCCAACAGTAAATCATCAATCACATGCAATCTTATCCCGCCTTGGTCACATTGAACAGTACATATCATGCAATCAATTGCACACAAATCAAGGCACACAACCGGAACATTCATTACAACTCTCAAGCATAATGCATCATACGTGTACCAATTATTAATGGCCAAACCCCGTCATAGCAAAATCATGCTCTTCCGATAGGACTAGGCATCGTTCCAGTCCTTCGTGAACGACCGATCGACAAGTCATGTGGTTCCAAGTATCCTCGGCATGGACTAATGATTAGGCATTTCTATAGGAAGCGTCGATCCGCATCTTGCGGCGACCGGCATATCATAAGCCGTGTGGTTCCAAGTACCCTCAAGCACGAACATACCAGGCTTGGCCCCAAGTACCCAAGGGGTCGGTTTCATCCCCAAGTACCCAAGGATGACGGTAACTATTATGTGACCACACAAGCACGTCAAGCAACCATCTAGTTCTTTTCTTTGCATTTAGTTAAATATTCACACGTTTGTGCTTAAAACTTGGCTCAAGGTCATTTTTCATGTTCAAATATGCTATTTGACTTCACATGTGGTCACACGCGCTTTTTCCACTAGATTTGCCATCTTATATAGGGTGATTAATTGCTTTATCCATACAACTATACACAACCAAGTCATACAACAATCATCGGACAATCACTCAATAATCACTCAATAATAATCAACTAATAAATAATTAATTATCCGACCAAGGTCAATTAGCACAACCGCAATTAATAAACCCAACTTTAATTAATTATCTCACCTTAATTAGTTAGCCCGATTGTAAGTAATTAGGTCCATCTCGGTTAACTTGACCTCACAATAATTAGCTAATTCTGTCTTAGTCGATTAATCCGATCATATTTAATTAATCTAACTATAATTAATTAACGCAATAATAATTAATTAAATCCACCTTAATTAATTAACTCGACTACAATCGATCAATTCATCTCAATTAATTCACTCGACTATAGTTAATCAAAATAATTATAATTAATTAGTCCAACCATAATTAATTAAAGTCTACTTTAATTAATTAACCCAACTATAACTAGCTAACTCATCTTAATTAATTAACCCTACTCAGGTTAATTAGCACATCAATATTTAGTCAACTCGACTTCAAGTAATTAAACCGACCACAATTAATTAAAGCAACTAGAGTTAATTAAACTAACAATGGTTGGTCATAAAGTAACTACGGTTAACGAAAAATAACTACGAGTTAACTAAAAGTAACCATTGTTAACAAAAAGTAATTATAGTTGACTAAAAGCCACTACGGTTACTTTAACTAACTAGGGTTAACTTAAACTAGCTGTGGTCAACTAACTTAACCATAGTAACTAATCTAACCCGACCACCGTTAACTAAACTAAACCATCATTAAATTAATCTAATCCATGATTAACACTAATTAAACTAACCATAAGTGCAATTAACGACCCAATCGGATATTAGGGGTTAACTCACAAACTCAACGACTAGCGACAACGGCAGCGGCCATGACGGCTCGGCGCGACAATGGCAGAAGCTTCCGAGAGCACAGGGCGGCGGGCGAGGCTCGCGGGTCTCTCGAGCCACACCGGTTCGGTGGGCCGCGCGGGCGGCGGTGACGGCGGCTTGCGGGGGTGGGCTACGGCGGTGATGGGTGCTCGGCTCGGGCAAAACTCGCGGGTGGAGGGCCGCGGTGAATGGCTTGGGCGACGGGTGGTTAAGGGCTCGATTCGGGCTCGCGGCGAATGGCGGTCCACCGCAAACGGTGGGTCGGCGCGGTGGGGCTCTCGACGAAGGACGCGTGACAACGGGTTGTGAGTTGGGGGTTGGCTCGAGCTCATGTGGTCGACGGATCTAGGTGGGTGAGGGTGCGAGGTTGCAAGGGTGGCTCACGGTGGTCACGGACCCGGCTCGGGGGTTCATGGTGACCGGTGAGGCACGGCGCGGGACGGCGGCAATGGAGATTTGAGAGGGAGGAGGTGTTCGGCCGAGCAAAAAATGGAGTGGGAAAGAGAAAGAGGGAATCACGGCCGTGGAAGGGAAGGAACAAGAAGGAGAGATAAAAGAGAGAGAGAGAGAGAGAGAGAGAGAGAGAGAGAGAGAGAGAGAGAGAGAGAGAGAGAGATGAGAGTGATGTGAGGTTTGGTGGGGCCCACGGTCAAATCGCACTATTTACTATTTCGCCCTATACGCATAATATTTAGGGATGTTCTGGTAATTTGGCTCGCGTGGGGGAGGAAATTAATCTACCGGTACTAAAACTAACGATAATGTGGTATTTTCACAACGAGGTTCGGTTAGGGCTAGGCTCGGGCGCGAAGGGTCTTGGTACTACGACGCGACACTCACTACCTGGGCTTCACTTTCTTTAACCAATGTCTCGGGATAATCCAATTATTGTCCCTTAAATCCTAAAAAATTCAATTTTGTGAAGATTTAAATTTATCGAATCTAGTTATCTTACGGATGTCGAAATTTCGGGACGTCACAGCTCTTCCTTCAATAGGAAATTTCGTTCCTGAAATTACACCGCTATTACAAATCCTAAAAAAAAATTATCACTCTTCGCTTTCGCACGTTGTGCCCCTCTATTCCAAGGTGTTGCTAACCACTTTGACCAATGGGTCCGTCTTGTTCGAAGCCCTTGCTCTTTCCTATCCACAATCTTTATCGGACGTTTCATGTATGATAATCGCTCATCCAACTCGATTTCTTCAAAACTCAACGCATGAGCCGGGCCAGGCTCATACTTCCTCTAAGCATCGATACCAACAAGACATCATGCACATGAGCAAGTTTTGGCGGCAACGCAAGATAATAAATTAGATTCTCAATCCGCTCCAAAATCTTGAATGCTCCCACAAACCTCGGACTCAACTTCCCTTTCTTATCAAATCGAGATGTCCCTAGCATAGGCGACACTTTCATAAACACGTAATCTCTCACTTGGAAATTCAAAGGTCTGCGCCTCTTGTCGGTATAAATTTTTTGGCGGCTTTGAGTTGTCTTAAGTCTTTCCTTAATGATCTTGACAGCATCCAAATCTGTTGCACCAATTCGGGACTAGTGATTTTTCTTTTACCAATTTCGTTCTAACACATTGGTGTCCTACTGGGGGCTACCGTATAACGCTTCAAAAGGTGCCGTATTGATACTCTGCTGAAAATTATTATTGTAGATAAACTCGACCGGATGAAGCTTTTCCTCCTAATTTCCCTTAAAATCTAAAACGCTGGCTCGCAACATATCCTCGAGCGGCCTGGATCGTCCCTTTAGACTCGCGATTCGTCTGTGGATGATAAGCCGTCTTGAACTGTAACCGTTTTCAATGCGGTTTGCGAGACTTTTCCAAAACGTGGCACTAAACTTGGGATCACAATCCGAAGTTGCACTATACCCCGTACATACAACTCTACATATCTGTCCAAAGCAAAATCCTTTCGCACTCGCAATGATATGTGGAGACTTCGTCAATCTATCCACCACAACCCAAAATGAATCATTTTCTCTTTGACTCCTTGGTAAACTCTTCACAAAATCCATTGTGATATGTTCATTTTTCCACTCTGGAATCTCAAGCGGTTGTAGTAGTCCCCTAGGCTTACAATGCTTTGCGCCTTGACTTGTTGGTACGTTAAACACTTCGCCACATACTTGGCTATATCAGCCTTCATACCATTTCATCAAAAGTGTTACCCCAAATTCGATACATCTATGTACTACCCGGAGGAATACTATAGTTGTTACAACGGGCTTCCTACAAGATTTCCTCCTTATTAAAAGCATGACCCTTATGGTTGTTATCTCATTCAACTTTATGGCCTTACCAAGCTTTCACTGCGTGCTCCGATCATTTGTCTTCCTTAATCGACACATCTCGCAATCTTAACCTTATTTTGGGTTATCACCAGCCTTAATAACTCATAAACTCATCTAGCAAACCCAACTATATCATCCACTCATAATTTCCATAAACACGTGCAATGCATGATTGTCTTCACTACTCATCACACGTCGCTCAATTTCGCTTCGATCCTTACCAATCTGAACTTTCTAACTTCATAGGCGACCATCACCTTTCAAAGATCAATTGCCTATGCTCAATCCATATACCTCAAGTTCGGTCGTTAATAATCCGGAATTACAATCATATAGTCCAACTGGCCCTTCATCCATAAACAAATCACTAAACTTCAAGCACATTTGCCAGCTCAAATCTCTACTTAAAACTTTCTAATTCGTGTTCATTTCCTTGCGAATCTCAATCATATCACCAATCGAGCCATTAATGAAAGTCGATAACTAAAACCATCAAAACACAACACAAGTTCAAACTTTTACTCAAGTACATATCCATAATTCAAATATATCTGTTTCTCACGACCTTTACAACCAATTTACAATTCGGACATCCTGCCGCATACATTACTCTATTCCTTAACGAGGTCGATTTAGGTTCTCCGTGGAGCGTTCGCTCATGATTGTCCTCCTTGCGGCGACGATGCTTAAACTCCCTTTTTCCTTTGCGGGCAACCTCTCACCTGGTGGCTATGCTGACCATACACGAAACAAGCCTTCTAGGCATAGGGTTGTTCCATGCCACCACTTACAAAGTCGGCGCTCACCATTAGAGTTGTATATCAATTTTCCCATAGTGTTCCTTCGATTAGGGGAATAGGCTGCTTTTCTCTTATCATTGGCCATTTCCTGAACTGATGACCATCCCTAGTAGGAGGTGCAAATCGCGATCCAGATGCGGCTGCCCTTTCAGCTATACTCCTCTCCATAAGTAGGGCCCTTTCGTGCAGCTCACTATAATCCTTGAGATTCAACAGTACCGCTGATCCTTAATCTGGAGTTTCGGTCCATTCTGAAATCTCCTTACCCTATTCACAGGGTCTTCGATCATTCTTGGTGCATGCTTCGATAGCTCGGCGAATTTCGCCTCATATTGATCCAACGACATCCGATTACGTCGAAGACACAAGGACTCGACCACCCACCTCGCTCTCACGCACAATCTAAAACGTACTTTTCATAAAAGGCTTCGACAAAAGCATCCCAATCGGGATCATACTTTCGGGGAAAGATCCTTCCTCACGTGACTTCCCACTACGTGCTAGCGTCATCCGGTAGTTGGTAAATGACCAGCGTCGCTTTATCCTCTTCGATCATCTTAGTAAGGCAAAGGTCTTATCCAACTCTCTAATCCACAAGGTTACGGCCTCTATATCACCAATGGCGAAAACTTCGGTGGCTGGAACTTCGTAAAACTACTCAATCAACTTAAGCATCTGTTGTCCTCCATTCTTGTTTCCAACAAATGGGTCTTGAGGCGAGCACCAGCAGCTTGGTTCCTCACTTGCTGCCCAACTATGTTTCCCAAGGCTTTCGACGCGTGTAGAATCCTATCCACTCTAGAATCCACCCGAGTTACTCTTCTCCTAGGAACCTTCGCATTACGGTTGCTCATCTTGTAGGTACCTTATGGGGCCCTACTCACCCCAAAGCAACACGTAATGAGAGCTCGAAACAGTGACTTAAAAGTCGCTCAATTAACAAACACAAGTATGAGGTTCCAATCCTACTAACTATCCCAAAACTCAACGCTCCCTATCACTCCAAACCATGACCAGATGGATCGGGCTGACCTTGCTCGATACCATCTTAGGCGGGGATGTTGCTCTCCGATCCCCGAATACGCAACAAACCTACCAAAATGAGTCGGGTCATAAAAGGACGACGTCCTAGGCACGTCATCAATCGATTCTTTTTATCTTTTATTTAAGAGCATGCGGAACGTTCTACTTTCCTAGACAATATTTAAACGATAGTAAGGATAGACTAGCAGGCACTCAAATCAATCAACATCAAAGAAAAGATCACTTTTATTTATTTATCTCGTTAACCACGGGAAGTACGTATATGCACACAAGCCCTACCTCGGGGCCACTTCCTACGACTACACAAAAGATATCGGTTTAGGGTCGGGGTCAACTCTACTCTAAGCTACTCCAAACAAAGAGACCAACGTCCACGTCCTCTACTCGGATCTAGTATATTGTTACTCGTGAGTCAACACCTAAGTCCAAGTAGGCGCGATTTCCTCGGGCGGCTTAAACATGCAAGACAAGTATCTACAACATATCGATAGAGTGCAACTATCGCCACGCTTTAACTACCACATGATCGGGAACATCCCAACAACCAATCATTAATCACATGCAATCTTACTTCGCCTTGATCCACACGTTGAACAAGACATATCATGCAATGAATTGCACACAAACCAAGGCACACAATCAAAACACTCATCACAACGCTTAGGTATAATGCATCACACGTGTTCAAGTTATTAATGACCGAATCCGGTCATAGCAAAATCATGCTCTTCCGACAAGACTATGCATCGTTCCATTCCTTTGGCAACGGCTATTGATAAGTCATGTGGTTCTAAGTACCATCGGCATGGACTAACGATCGGCCATTCCTGAAGGGGAGCATCAATTCACATCTTGCCGCAATCGGCATCGATAAACCGTATGGTTCCAAGTACCCTCGGCACGAGCATACCAGGCTCGGCCCTAAGTATCCAAGGGGTTGGCTCGTCCCCTAGTACCTAAGGTTGATGGTAATCATTATGTGATCACACAAGCACGCTAAACAACTAACTAGTTCTTATCTTTGCATTTAGTTAAATGTTCACACGATCGTGTTCAAAACTTAGCTCAAAGCTATTTTTCATGTTCAAATATACAATTTCACTCCACACGTGGTCATATGAACATGCTTTATCTACCAAACTTTGCATCTTATACGGGGTGATTAATTGCATTATCCCTATAATTATACACAACCAAGCTATACATAAATCATCAAACAATCACCAAATAATAATTAATTAATAATTAATTAATTATCCCACCAAGGTTAATTAGCACAACTGTAATTAATTGATTCAAATTTAATTAATTATCTCACCTTAATTAATTAGCCCAATTGTAATTAATCAAGTCTATCTCGGTTAATTAGCCTCATAATAATTAGCTAATTCGGTCTTAGTTTATTAATCGATCATAATTAATTAATCTAACTGTAATTAATTAACCAAATAATAATTAATTAAATCCACCATAATTAATTAACCCGACTACAATCTGTCAATTCATCTTAATTAATTCACCCGACTATAGTTAATTATAATTATAATTAATTATTCTAACATAATTAATTAAAGTTACTTTAATTAATTAATCCATTTTTAACTAGCTAACTCATCTTAATTAATTTACCTCCGGTTAATTAGCACATCAATATGTAGTCAACTCGACTTCAAGTAATTAAACTGACCATGATTAATTAAAGTAACTAGAGTTAATTAAACTAACCATGGTTGGCCATAAAAGTAACTACGATTAACGAAATGTAACTACAGTTAACTAAAAGTAACAACGGTTACTTTAACTAATCGAGGTTGACTTAAACTAACTGTGATTTACTAACTCAAACATAGTAACTAATCTTAGGACCACTATTAACTAAATAAAAAATCGTCATTAAACTAATCTAACACATTGTTAACACTAATTAAACTAACTCTAAGTGTAATTAATGACCTAATCAAAGATTAGGGGTTAACTCACAAACTCAATAACCGGCGGCGACGACGGCTCGAGCGCAACAACAACGGCGACTCATGGGCATGGGCGGCGGGTGAGGCTCGCGGGTCTCTCGAGCCACACGGGGTTCGGTAGGACGAGCGGGCGGGCGGTGACGGCGGCAAGCTACGACGGTGATGGGTGCTCAATTTATGGGGAACTCACGAGCGGAGGGCCGAGGGTGGTAGCAGTGGACGGCTCGAGGGATTGGGCGTTGAGGGCTCGAGTCGGGCTTGCGGCAAGCGGCGATCCGGGGCAAACGGTGGGTTGGCGCATACCGGGGTCTCTCGATGAAGGGGGCGCAACAACGGGTGATGAGTCGCGGGTTGGCTCGGGCTCGTGTGGTGGATGGGTTTCATGGGTGAGGGCGCGAGGTGGTCGCGGAGCCGCCTGCTCGGGTTCACGACGACAAGTGAGGCACTACATAGGTCTACAACAATGGAGGTTTGAAAGGGAGGGGGTGTTCGGCCGAGCAAAAATGGAGGGGGAAAGAGGGAAAGGGAGTCACGGCCGAGGGGAGGGGGAAGGAAAAAGAAGAGAGAGAAAAGAGAGAGTATGTGTGATGTGATGTTTGGTAGGTCCCACGGTCAAATTGCATTATTCACTATTTCATCCTATACGCATAATATATGGGGAGTCCTGGTAATTTTGCTCATGGGGTAAATAAATTTACCGGTACTAAAAACTTAGGGCAATGTGGTATTTTCACAAAGAGGGTTTGGTTAGGCTAGGCTCGGGTGCGAAGGGTCTCGATACTACGACGTGACACTCGACTACCCGGACTTGACTTTCTCTGATCGAAGTCTCGGGATAATCTAATTGTTGTCCCTTAGATCCTCAAAAATTCAATTTTATTTACTAGGTTGGAATTCATGATTTAAATTCATCGAATCAAATTATCTTACGGACGTTGAAATTTCGGGACGTCACATTAAAGGTGGGATAATTTAGTCATACGGGGAGTGGAAATAGCGCCGCCCAACAAAAGAGTTGAAAATGGCTTTAGCCTTTTTTTTTGTTGTTTTTCTCCAATTTTAGCGAATAATTAATTCTTGCTTGAGTTTAATTAGTGCCCAAACGTTTCAAAATGACAATTATCGTAAAGACATGGAAGAATTTCAACGGAGATCCCTCAATGCAATCAAGGTCTTTTGATTTAGTGTTGTGGACATTATTAGCTAACTTTATTAGTTGCATATATTCATATTTTGCAAATTACTTCATGTTTATTCCATCTTTCACTCCTAATAGAGTAAATTTGCGTGATAGTTGCTGAAAGGTGAGGAGCAGAGATTAGGAGAAAGTCATGTGCATTTATTCTGTCATTTAGCAAGACTTTCTCAATAAAATCTAAATACAAGTTACTTTTCCCTCTTTCATAGTAGATATGCCATCTTCATTAGGGATGATTGAATCTAGTTTGGATAGGTTTTAGACCAAGAACTTGTGACTTTGGGTTTTTTTGAATCGAAACCGAGTTAATTTCCTTAGGAATTGACCTGGGATCTAACCGGCCAATTTTTTAGGTCGATCGGGGTCAGTGTCCCAATCTTTTACTCAGGAACTTAACGACTTCGCCGACTTACCATGAAACCAATCGAATAAGATTGATCGAGTTATCCAACCTTATTCTCATGCATGTTGGCTCGGTTGATTGGCACTCCTGTAGGCTCATCTTGCATACAAATTATGGGGGTAGGTAACTCATGTTCCACTTAGTGGAAAGCTTACAATTGTATAAGCTTATGACTAGCTTGGTCGTCGTTCTTCTAGTAATTTTCACCCGAGCTTCTACTTTTACCCCTTTATTGGCATATTTGAAGAAAAGTAGCGCAAGTTTGGAACCAACCTATACAAGGTGTTGATCTCGATCTCGTTTGGTGGTGCCTCAAACCGACGCATCGCCTTCGAGAGCTCCTTTTCCTTAAGCATTTCTTTCTCCATCTAAGGTCAGGGAAGAACCTAACGCAAAAAATCACTTTATTACCAATAAGTCAGCAAAAAGAAGGGTCAAAGGTTTTCTAATTGAGAAAGGAAAAAAAGTTTATTCAGTAGCCATCACATGTTTCATTACTTTTTCTTCCATTCCATCCCCATATAAGGAAAATGATAATAAAAAAATAATCAATTTGGCCTCCTAGACCTGCTCTCTCGCCCAAGCCTCATAGTATTCATATTCCAAGCACTAAGAATTCCATGTTTGCTAAGATGCGTCAATCCGCCTATCTTTACCCTTTTCCTCACATAGAGAGCTCAAATAGTTACTTGCTATCATGGATTGATCGCCCCTTTCTTTGACACGTCCAAGAATGATCTCCTTAGGTTTGGAAATACCCAAAACAAATGAAAAGAGATGGCGGTTCCTCAGCCTGGCCCCCTCCTCTTTCACTTGCATTCCTTCATTGATGTGATATAATTTCGGTTGAGGATGAACCAAGTACGACAGAATCCATTCAATTAGCTGTCGCTTTTCTTCAATTCAACTACCTGCCTCTACAGGAAGTGATGTTCCTAGGCTAGGCTAGCGAATCGGGGCAGCTTCTTTCCTTGGGGTCGATTGTCCGTTTGCACTCTACCTCTATGTTCGACACTTGAAGGTCATAACAAATTCAAAGCTGGTGATCAGCCAAGTTCTTAGTGAATGGAAAACTAAGGACCCACACAAGGGTCCCTTTTGAGAATGGTACTAGGTTGAAATCCTCATTTGAAAGGCAGCAGGTACGAATAGCGATTTAGGCCAGAATGAATACGTACTCAATCTTGGTGAATGGTCCTGTAATCTAATGCCCACGTTGAAAATGGGCACGGAGCTCTCAACGTACGGAAGATTTTCGAGTTGAGATCCGATTACTCATCTTACTCTTTTACGAAATTGGGATTTTTTTTTTTCGTTAGTAGGCCAAATGATGCACACTGCACACCACAAACACTAGTGAAGATCCAAGCACACACGTGGCAGGCGCGGAGAGGACTTAAGGTTGATTTTATTCCCGGGGAAGTCGAGGAACACACGATGCCGAGGTCTCCTTCCTTGGTGTTCTCCTATAAAACCATGTCCGGGTCGCTCCTCATTGCTCCCGCGGCTCTGTTCGTGAGCGAGTCCTTCGAAGTTGGTTTCCAGTTCAGCCATGGCGATTGAGGTGAGCTTCGATTACTCAATTCATGTTCAGTTGAGGGTGCGAGGATTTGGGAGGATGTGATTCGGATTGAAACTCCGTGGGGTTGTGAAATTTTGGGCAGGCGTGGTTCATGGACAAAAGCGATGGCGACCAGAGGCTCCCTCACCATCGCAGCCCCCCAGAATTCGTCTCTTTGGACCGCTTGGCAGGTCCTCTCTCTCTCTCTCTCTCTGAAGATGCATTCAATATCTGCGAATTCATTGATGTTGATGGAATGATTTGAGTCGAAGAGCTTTTGAGTCGTTGCAGATGTGGGGGTTCTGTACTGGAAGTTGAATCCCACTGACTATGAGAACGATGAGGAACTGCACAAGATCAGAGAGGCCAGAGGGTACAATTATATGGTACCTTCATACTCCTTTTCCAATTCAGTAGTGTTCATCTTTGCGTTTTTTGTTGCAATTGTAGGATGAGAATTGTTTAGCTCTTACACTTGACGAGTCTTTGAGAGGATCTCCTCCTAAAAGAGTTGAGGAAGCCCCCGTAGGTCGCAATCCATGAATATACCCTATGATGCATCAGTTCCTTAATCGTCGTAATATGACAGCGCCAATTACATTGTTCGATCGATGTCAATCTCAGCCGTCTTTCGGTTTTGAATTTTGATATTTTCAATTGGCTTGCTTCTCCATCCGCTACTGCAAGCTGATGCACAGATATCTACCTTCTTACTTTGGAGAAATTTTTTGGTGTGTTGGTTGCGTGATCTTAATTTGCAATGTGTAATGAGGAGTGATTCCATCATAGCATTTGCATATATTGGCAAATGCCGTTTACTTCTGATGCGCCCGTTTTCTGCCACTGGAAATGTGCTATGCTTTATCAGATGAGAGAGGACGTGGTGAATGAATTAGAAGCTTAAACTCTTTGGACTTACGAATGAAGTACAGAGCTGTTTATGGAGATTTGTGAGGTGTTCTAAGAGATTGTGCTGCAGTGGATTTTCTGAGGGAGGCGACAGATTCTATTTACATGGGTACAGATTGAGAAGCGGACTATGTTTCGTATAGATTGAGACAATCCGCCGAATACTGTGCTGGGGTAACCTTGAACTTGAACATCAGTTCACTTAGATAAGGAGTTAATTGGCTGATAGCGTAGTCATTGCCTGTGATTCCCGAATGTTCTTGTGTCACCTTTTATTTCCTAAGATGCTGATCGGAGACCGACTCTTTGGACTATTTCCTCTTGTCGGAATTTTCTCAGGACCTGCTGGATTTGTGCCCGGAGAAAGTGGACAACTACGAGCAGAAGCTCAAGAACTTCTACACAGAGCATATACACGGGGATGAAGAGATACGCTACTGCTTAGAAGGGAGTGGATACTTCGATGTCCGAGACAAGGAGGACCGTTGGATTAGGTTCTGGATAAAACCAGGTGACCTCATCGTGTTGCCCGCTGGAATCTACCACCGGTTCACTCTCGACACCAGTAATTACATCAAGGTATTGGCATCTACGACGATTTGATTTTGTGAATGCACAAGTTCTTTGGATGAGTGAGACAAATTGGAATTGACACAATGCATCCAAAGTTCATTGCTGCTTTATGTCGTTTGCATGCAGTTGATGAGGCTGTTTGTTGGTGAACCTGTGTGGACGGCTTTTAATCGGCCACAGGAAGATCACCCGGCAAGGAAGCAATACACGAGGATCTTGATTGAGAAAGTGGGCGTCGCACTCGCAGCTCATTAGTTCTCATGAGTTTCGAGGAATGACCGGTCATGCTTTTGGAATGTACACTGGTATAATAGAAGCTTTGTGTTCGAATGTCGCCTCGCAATGTATTCTATACTTTCTGTATTGAAAACTGATGTCTGATATACAATCTCTCCATAGTCCAGCTCTTGTTTCGGTCAACACGTGCTGGCGACACTTCTTATAGACGAGGATGTAAATTTGTCCAGCTCTTGATCTATGTGGGTGTTCACACAACATTAACTCAGGCGATCCAACATACTGGGAAAAAGAGTGGCCTCACATCCACGAACGAGCTCATCATATGTACCTGATGAGATGCCGCCATGGGCCGGGCCGCCACGGCACGGTGGTCGTTGCTAGGATGAAATATTCATCGATCAAGCATCTTCGAGTCAATAAAGAAAATAACGATCCATGAATCGTACATACTCCAACATTCAGAAAATGTCTCAAAGAAAGAAGAAGATATCAGGATATACTCTGATCATATGTTATAGGGATACGTGCAGTGAGAGTTCTAAAATTTATCGCAAAAGTGTAATTTATTATCAAAATTTTCAAAAATACAATTAAGTTATAAAACTTATTATGAAAATACAATTAAATTCTAAAGCTTTCAAAATATGCAATTAAGTTCTGAGATTTGTTTTGAAAATGCAATCGAATCCTAAAACCTCAAAAAGTGCAATCAATGGAGAACTTGATTTTACCAATTTGATAGGTTTTAGGATTTGATTACGATCTTTGAAAGTTTTAATATTCAATTGCACTTTCTTATAAATTTTAAGACTTAAATGCACTTTTGAAAGTTTTAAAACTCAATTACATTTTTACGACAAATTTTACGACTTCCAACGCATATGTCCTTATATGTGTGAATAAATTATTTTTTAATTTTTATTTTATATTTTTATTTTCTTAGAAGATTGGATATGCAGCTATTTGCAGGGTGAAAATAGCACCATCCTATTTTTTTCTGTTTTACTCCAATTTTAGCAAATAATTAATTCTTGCTTGAGTTTAATTATTGCCTGGACTTTTCAAGATGACATGAAAATTACCGTAAAGACATGGAAGAATTTCAACGGTGATCCGTCGATACTGTTGAGGTCTTTTGTTTTAGTGTTTAGGACATTATTAGCTAATTTTATTAGTTGCATATAAAATGCATCCATGTATTACAAACCACTTCACGTTTAATTCATCCTTTACGCCGCTTCTAATAGAATAAATTTGCTTGATAGTTGCTGAAACTTGAAGAACATAGATTAGGAAAAAGTCATGTGCATTTGTTCTATCATTTAGTAAGATTTTCTAAATAAAATCTGAATACATGTAAGCGTTTCTCTCTTTCATCTTAGATATGCCCTCTTCATTAGGGATGAACAGTTCTAGTTAGATGTGTTAAACAAGTGGGTCGGATCAAATATGATCCAACCCATCTTGATCCATTTAGGCAGTTTTGATCAATTTTGTTATGATACAAATTTACAACTCATGCTCATCCCGATCCATATCCAACACATATCCGACCCGACCCGTATTATTTAACTATTTCTATAGTTAACCAAATCATTAAACGTTTATTTTTTTATATAGTTTATTAAGAAAAATAGTATTACTTAAACATTTTTATGCAATTAAAATTCTTTTTAAATTTTTTCTTAAAAATTACTTTTTAAATTTTTATTAAAAAAATTATTGTTACCCACCGCCACCTCCGCCCCAGCCTCCCGCCACCTCCGCATCGCCGACCGCAGACCATCGCCACCACAGCACGCAGCCACCCACCTGCGCCTGTCGCCTCTGCTGAGGGCGTACTTGTCCGAGAGCCACAATCCTTCCGCCAACAGGTCCAATATCTCGCATGTCAGTTCATGAGTCGCAATACGTAGTCATTCACGACAGAACTACACGCGCAGACAAAATCAAACTGTTCAATTCGATTCAAAGTAGATAGAACTTCAAGCCCACTGCTCGTGCCAAAACAAATCAAACCCTTTTCCCATACACCACCCAAGCCTTACATTAGCACTCGGCTATTCCTTTTTCTTTTTCTTTTTTCTCTTTTTTACAGCATTGCAGTAAAAATTAGACCTGAGCAGGTCTTTAAAAGGCCCAAGGAAAGATACGAAAAAGACTTTCTGGGCATAGTGAAGGGACTCTCTTCTCTCCATATTCTCTCTCTCTAGAGAAGAAAAACATCCGGAGAAAACTTATGGGGATATTTATGGAGAATGTAGACTTTACATCATGTTTGAATGGTTACTGCCGATAGGTCGTATGGTAGCGCCCGCGTATGGAGTGAAGTATCGGAGTTTCGGCTGCTATTAGTCGACATGTGCTTCGCACTGTGTTTTATAATCGATTTGTCAATTTAGTACTGCTGATTATCAAATATTGTGGAAAGCACAACACTTAGCTATTCTTTTTTTCATTTTTACAGCATTACAGTGAAGATTTGCACTGCCGAAAGCAATGGGGAAAGGAAGGATACTCCATCGCGGCGGTAGATGATTGTGGGCAGCGGCGGTATTCCAAAATAATTGTTATGTTTTTAAAAAAATTATAAAAAAATATAAATGAATATAATCGAGACCCATTTATAAGTGATTCTTGGGAAGCTGCAAGCCATGGGTTAAAAATCAGTTGAGCTAAAATCCATGTTTGACTTATTTTTTAAATCTTCTGAATCCATATGTAACCCAAGTAAATAAAAATATGTTAAAAAGTGAGTCAAAATTGACACCTCTAGTTCCAGTATGGTAGATTTCAGATTAAGAACCCGCGACTTCGGGTTTTTGGAATAAAAAATCGAATTAATTCCTTTAGGAACTGACCCGAAATTGGATAGGCCAATTTTTTAAGTTGGTCAGAGTCGGTTCATCAATTTTTTACTGGAGGACTCACCAAACCTAGTACGAATTAGCCTGAAGCCAATCGGACGAGGCTGATGATGCAATTTTTGAATTGAACCGATGGGATTACTCAACCCCCTACTCTTTTACGAAATTGGGATTTTTCTATTAGTAGGTCAAATGATGCACATTGCCACAACCTCTAATGAAAATCCAAGCTATGGCGATTGAGGTGAGCTTACGCAAGTAACCTACCTGGTCACTAGTTGATGCTTACACTTGCACCAGTTCTCTCAAACTCTTCCGAGCGCAACTTGACTTCTCATTGTTGATTGAATGAGATTAGAGCCCTCACTAACCTATTTATAGGGTCAGTTAGAGCTAAGCAAGGCGCGGGAATCCACCTCACTTTCACGAATCAAAGATTTAAAATGACCTAAAAGTCTAACTGCATAATACTTTAAAATGACATATTAGTCTCTTGAAGGGCATGATAATATCTGTTCTATTTTTAGCATTTTTGGAAATAAGGAAATTTAGTCCCAATTTTTAGGAAACTGTATACGCCTAAACAATCTAAGCCAGTTCCAATTGAAAAATATGTGGAATTGACCTTTGGCTAAAAAAAAAAAAATTAGATGTCAATATTAGATTCAATCGAGTTTCTTAAAAATTTCTTCATGTTGAGAAAATGATTTCTTTCATATTACTTTTTTAACAAGAGATTACACATAAAATGACAGGAAAAGAAAAATCTTGTGCCAATTGTATCAGAACATTCTTCTTTTCATCTATGTATCATCACTTACACATAACAAAAAACTTTTTTTATCCTGTCCAATCTTTGTACTTAGTAAATCACAATGTTTTCATTAAAATTAGAGAATATGAATGTGGATGATGAGCAACTAGTGTTGCGTGGCTTTGGTAACTTTTGTAAGAAGAAATACTTAAATATGAACAAAGATATTTGTATAACTGTCGATTTTGGCACTTAGAAACCAACCGTGGAGATGAACAATAAATACTAATCAAGTTCTTAATGTTCTGCTCTTATTCCTCATGTCCTATTCCAATCATCCTATTCTCACTGACTACAAGTGATTCCCAATTTGTATAATAAATAGTTGAATTGGGATAGCTAGATCCATTCATAATTCAATCATAAATGTTGGAGATATCTTTGAAATTCGTCTATATACTTTTAATTGTGAAAATATCTTTAGGAGATTCTTCATATCTGCTTTAGTTACATTTCCTTGATTAATCATAATTAATTGTTATATGATATTTTAATATGTAATTTCCTCGGATAGTGAACTTGTGAAAGCTTTCACTAGGAAATACACATACAAAATACAATTTTTGTTCGCACATTCTTGTCTATAAATTTCACAGTAGATAAAATTACATTTACAAATTCAACCGCGATAAGTAAGATACAACATAAATCCATTATAAAAAAAAACACACCAAGAAAAATAGAAAAATCCCAGGAGTCAATGCAAATGAAAAGAAAGAAAGCACAAAAACAAGTGTTGTAAAAGGAAATCCTTGCATTCCCAACCAATATGTTCCCGTCCCGACCAAAAATCAATGTCTCAATAAATATTTTTTATTTATATGTCATAATAAACTCCAAATAGTTTTCACTTCACTACAAAGAAAAATAAAATAACATAAAAATAAATAAAAATTCACTTTATTTTTTTTTTTGTCCTTTTTGGGTATCTCTGCTTCAAGGGATGAACAACTTGTTCCCACACTTGCATCGCCAAGCCTCCGGAAAATACTCCTGCGACATGCTTAAATCGGGTTGGACCGGCACGAGAACCAGTTTGCAAGGCGAGCAGTTCCCGCACTTGGATATGCACGACGGCGGTTCCCCCACCTGGCCCCACGAGCTGCCTCTCGAGCCCGGCGCGCTCCAACTCAGCCCTTGAGGAAAGTCCTCCGCGCATTACCAAGAAGCTCTCTTTGGCTAGTGGCCTGGCCAACACCGATGTGACGAGGAGGAAGAAGAGACCGAGGGCAATGACGATCGGCCACTTCCGCGTCTGGCGGTCCCGGTTGGGGGGCCAATGTGCCCATTCCTGCGATGTAAGAAGCGAGTGTT